>CM053783.1:339823161-339925661 GCA_028749045.1 Cupressus sempervirens | reverse complement strand
TGCTTGAGAAACAAGATATGATCATTATCAAATTTCCACAATCCATTTGATATGTAACTCATTCTCTCATCCTGATGATGGATTACAGAGTGTGATCTAAAATGTTGATGCTAAAAAAATTAAAACAATCAAATCCAGAAACATAAATTACATAAGATGTGATAAATCCAAGCTAATTTATCATTCTAACTTCTTAACATTGTAGATCTTGAAAAGACCCTATTCAAGAATTCACTAGGTATAAAATCTAAAAGATCTAAAGAATATGAAATTTGTTACTATGGTGAAAGGGGAATTGCTCCCACTTATAGAAAATAGACTTCAGTTAAAGCAAGGTCCCTACAAGGATTGAGCCTACAACTTCATTGGTAGAAAAACAATGCTATGCAATTAAATTCATGTTAAGTACAATAGGTAAAAATATGAAACTAACATTACTGTGGATTCTAGTAACATCAAAAGAGTATGTACGTCCTTTCAATTGTCAAAGGAGTGAATAATTTGAGTATTAGTGAAGTGAAATTTTCAAGGTTCATAGAAATTTTGACCAACAAAATGAAACAAAAATATAAAGTTCCAATCAATGTACTTGTAAGTTTATGTCCATCCATTCCCGAAGTGGGTATAATATTTCTTTGATCCAATCTCTTGACAACTTTGCAATGACAAAATCGACCTCATATGGTGGAATTTCCCAAATTATCCCCTTTCCACCATCATTAGAGTCCAGTGAGCCTTCAACAACTATCTATACAAGGTCTTTTTTAAGATTTATTTACAACAAGTAATAGTTGGATGCTTTTAGGTGCCAATGTTGTAACACTTTGAAAGAATTGCCTCAACTCTCTTCCATAGCAAGATTTTTTTCCACAGCAGGAATGAAGAGTTGCAATAGGTACACCAACTAAAAGAGAGAGCCATCTCTACATACTTGGACTGAAATATCCTTATAATTTATTTTTAAATCACCAATATCATTGGCTAGTATCATAAGAGTTGGTGGAGCTTCTATCACTTTTTATATGATCTTCTTCTTGGATCAACTTGTCCCATCATCTACCCTCCAAGTAAAAAATAATTATTTAGATTACCGTGTGAACAAATATCAATCTAAGAAAAACACAAGTTATATAAAACTGTTGAAATTTTGAAAGAAATCAAAGTCTCAATATTAGTAACCTGGATAAAGGTTGTTTGGAGAGATTAGTGAATATGCATGTCAATCATGTTGCGAACTTCATGTACCTCTTGATTCCCTTAGTAGAAGCATATGTAGAAAAGAAACAAACCAAAGAGACACATGAACCCAAGGATTTTTAAGAGGTTAATTTTATATGAGTTCCCATTTATATTGTTCAACAACAAAATCAAAAGTCATTACTAGAAGAGCACCATAGTTGTCTATGACATAACTGAATAAGGGCATACCTATAAATTGAATTAGTGTTGTGGCTCATACAAGATATCTAGGCATTCTCAGAGAAGTTCCTAGCTATAGAATCTTCCAACACATGTTGGATTTTTTGAGTTAGAGATACTCAACCACCAAATTTGACACCAAGGGTTTTAATTAGATTTTTCACATCTACCTTAATACTATCTATTCCTACTCAAGAAAGACATCTATGCACATCATTGTAATCTTGATGGGGTTAATGATTCAAATTCCATATTTTTCCATATTATCCATGGCTTCATCATGCAAGTTGCCTAAATTTCCTTGTGACTGTAATGGATACTTTGAGGTTGTTTCATATTTCTTTACATCTAGAGCAAATGGCTAAAGACCACCCCAGTAACTTGGCAAGGCATAAAATACATGCACATAACTACAAAAAAGGGAAAACAATATGTTGCAAATTCTCAGTAATTAATAGAAAGTGCTTTTAAGGATTCCAAACATCTGTTTAAGGGAACCAATATGAAATCAATCTAACAATATGAGATCCTCAGGTTATACCAAAATTTATCAAAGACTTGTCCCTCAAGTATTCAGATAGCTTCTTGTCTTACTACTAGAATTGATTTCCATAGGTTTAAAAGAAATTAGAAATAAGGTTTCTGAGCCACTCTTATTCAACAACACCTTATATAATTATCTTAATCCTTCCAACCTCATTGTTTAGAGTGTCAATAGTCTTTTAGTTAGAAGCACAATCATCCATGATGCTGGAGAGATTTTTTGCAGTCTTCAAATAAAAACATTAAAAACCATTAAATTGAGGGGATACAATACTTATAATACTATATAAATGTGAAAATTAAAATACAAGGCCCTAGTTTACCATAATAAAATAGTTAATCCATGGAGTTGTTTTGCAACGCTATGTGAACACTTGTAAGAGCATGGACTCCAATGACCCTATAAAATGATATTATCTTGTGTATCATCTTGTTTTCTTTTGTTTCCTCTTAAGATAGATTACCATAAATGAGAAATATGATAGTTGATGATCAAATGAAAAGTAAAGGGCACATGAAATGAACATACCCATCATTACCAAGACTAAGCACTGTTGTTTTGATTCTCGTTGCAGCTCGGTCCACTTTACTCCTAGCTTTTGAGTGTACATGTGAGTGCTTAAAAATGGATTTTGTGATCCACTAATGAATCATACATGAACCCCACCAACAGAAAAATGCCATATTCATTATGATGCACTCAATTGACTACAGTTAGGCATATGAAAAACGGGACAATGGAATAAAGTATCACATAAATGCCAAGATCTATCATTTTAAAGGACATTATGTGATATAATTAGGCAAAAAGTGGTGACATTGAAAAGAAAGATATTTTTTAAAGCCACACTTTTACAATACATTAGTCACTTGGAGTGCAACTAAAACTATAGCTATATAATATTAGTAGTACCCACTTTAATATAGATGCAAACCTACAACACATTGATCAACATTAAAGAATAACCTAGAGTAGGGCTACCTGAAGATCAAGTTCATGCACTAATAAGCCACTAATCTCGCTTATTAGTTGAATTCATAATTTAAGTAGCTTCAAGACATCAATGCTTTCATGACATTTTAAGAAAAGATGCAATATGAAAGATAAGTAAACTTACAGAGCTGTAACATGTTTGTAGTTAACAAATACTCCTTAACATTAAAAAATGTCATACTGGCAGTGATTTTTTAGAAGAACAATAGATGGCATTTGTAATATTAATACACATTATTGATTCTATTATCATAGTATTACATCACAAGTTATGCTACTTGTGGTTGAAATGGGGTGAGTGTGGAATTCAACAATAACTTTTTATTTGGAAAAAATTACATGGAATTCACCAGGAACTTGTTAATTTGTAAAATTTAGTTATACTTATGAATGGGATACTTGAGTTTGAGCCTTCATGGCATAGTCAAAAACCCCTTCTACATAGATCCAAAAATTTTGTGAGGAGGATATGATCAAGCAACATATGTTTGGAGTGATGGTGTGCTTCTCTATCATAATTCATACTCACATCATCACAAGATAAAAATGGAGATGAAAAGGCAAGACATATGATTGAGAAACCATCTTAATCTTATAGATAGTTGTCATTTATCATAGCAATGAGAAACATGAAGATGACAAGTAGATTGTAAGATGTATGTTTGTATTTGCAGGCAGAGGCATAACTAGGATTTCTTGAAATGTTAGGCATAGCATAAGGATTGAATTCCTCAGCACTAATGGCCCCTTCAAGACTGGGATTGAACTCTAGTTATTCATTTATTGGGTGTGATGATAGGCAGTGTGACAATGAGCCTGGGTATGTAATGAGGCCCATGATGAAGGCTAATTTCTACCTCTAGTCGCTCGATGACACACCCACTAGAAGGGCTACTTTTAATTAAATTGTTGCAATGTGTATCCCTATTTTCTTTAAGAAATGTGTGGCTTATATGCAGTATTCCTGGCATTTTCCCATAGATGCCAAGGAGTATTCTATTTTTATCAACAAGCACAATGTGGCTTTTGGGAGACTAAGAATTGGGAACATTTTGGCAAACAATTGGAGGGCATAGATTGTGAGAATGGGGGAGAAGATTATTTTAATTGATAGGTATAAAATAACTATATATCTACTTAACCTTAACCCTAAATTAAAAATATCAATATATGATGGTAAAAAAAATGATTAAAATGAATTCAATTGCAACAAATTTGATTTTAAATAAATATACCAAAAATATTCGATTCATTTGAACTGTCCTTTGAATTGTTAATTAATTAATGTATTCAATATTTTCTAAGTAACATAAAACTTACATTTTTGAAACCAATTAAATGTTTTCATCTAACTCCTCCTTGAACAACACACTTCACCCAAGTATGAAATAAAATAAACCTAACTTTTCAAACCATTCAAAAGATGTAAACAATTTCCATGTCCTCGTACACTTAATGCTCCAAAGTTAAACAATCAGTTTGCCTCCATATAGATTCTCTAGATCACTCCTATTACCTACAATAGAAACAGCCTCCTTTCATATTCTTATCAGTGAAGAAAATTCTTGAATCTTGCTAACACACATTTGGTTATATATCTCTGTAGACTGTACTCACTAATGGTTGTTGGACTAGTTGCCAATGCTTCCTTGCCCAAAGAGATAGCCATTTTCTATTGCATATGGGGTATTTTGGCCAGGTTTATCTATTGCCTCCAACAATGTTTTATATTGTTGATTATGATTTTCCTTTCTTGATTTCCTTCTTTATGGGTTTGTTATTGTGGGTTCAAAAAAATTCAAAACATATCAAACACAAATGATGTGAAGAATATTGCCCCCTTTCTTCTAGAGCATTTACAACCACACAAAACAACTCTACCCAAACTCCAAAAACCTAATTAATCCATCCAAAATGCAATCTTCTGAATCAAACAAAGAGAAATAGGCAACTTCTGGATACCGGATTATAGGATACTGTAGAAATACACAAATCTTTCATAAAATTATATTCTTCACTCTTAACTTATTTTGGTCATACTTTTTCAAGGCAATAAATCATCAAAACGTATAGATCCACAACCAGAGGAAGAGAACTTATAGTTCTTATTGATAGTATTTCTTAGCTTGATTTTAATCTTCATCCACCATTTGTCTCAAATAACCACACAGGAATTAAAAAGTTATGTATATTCAACTTTCAAAACCTTGTCTGCTACACAAAGCTTAAAGAACTAATTGTTTGGAGAGAAAATTTAATTGAAACTGTAGTTACACCAAGTATATTGAAATTATTAAATGTTTTTTATTTTAGACAAAACATTGATAGAGTCCAAATATCAACTTGTAAGTTGAAATTACTAATTGAAAACATTAATTATGAGCAATTAGTTTCTCTCATAATAAATTTCTTAAGACCTCTACAGCAAAAAACACACGCATTCAATTGTTCTAGCAGCAATAAGAAGACCCAAAAAATCAATATTATTTTAAGAAATACCAATAAAAATAAATAAAGGTGATCATTTATTTTTGCCTAATGCCTCCACATAAGAACATAGCTTTTGGAAATTAAAAATAGCTATACAAAAAGCCAATCAAATGCAACTAAACTTTTATTTGCACATAAAGTTTAAGAATACATTTACATTTTTTGAAACTCTAGCTAGCAGTGACTAACAAAAAAATACATTAAAAAAAAACCTAATTGTAATCAATACATAACATGTAATATACAAAGTAGCCAACACCCCTAACAAGCTTAAGACAGTGTCATGTTCCCATTATCTCAATAAACCCCAATGAAGAGGTTTGGAATTGAATGTTCTAACTATTCCACGTTCCCAGTATCTCGATAAACCCTTGCTCGATTTCTTATCTTTTGATCATTAGAGATTAGGCTTCTAAGAAAAGTCTGAAGGCAAGAAAATGAAACAACAATTGAAGTAAAAATTATGCATAAACTAAGCATGTGTTACATGAATTATTTGTTGGAAAAATTAGTGGCGAAAGAAGCCATGATCTTGGATTATAGTACTTACCATTGATCTTTTCCTCCAAATCAAGTGAAGAGGAGAATGACTTAATTGGTTATAATCTGCTACTAAATTGTGATGATATGTTGCTTCAAAATCCAATGGGCAAGAGAAACTAATAACAAATATGTTATCCAAACTATGGGGAAAAAAAAATTGTAATTATGAAGTGGTCTTATATCATACACACATTTTTCTAAAGAAAGAGAAAACATATCATAATGATCCTTATTAATCTAGTGATTATAACAGTGCTTATTGAACTTCAACTCATCAGAAGACAACTATGGTCATACTAAAGAATACAAGTGACCATCCTCATATTGTCAATATCTATAATAACTTTTCATAGGGTACAGTAGTATCTGTTAGAGTAATTATTTGTTTACACTTATTAATTAAATCACTTTAATTTAATTAAATAAGTTGCCTATTACTCTAGTTTTCTTAAGCTATCTTTTAGGTGCATATAATTAATATTTTATATTAATTATAATGTGCAACCTAGCTTTTTAGGCTTTAGGGTTTTCGTTCACCTTTAAGGTTGAACTCTTGTAATTACTTTTTTATCTCTTATATTTTTGAGAATACATTAGCATATTTTTCAGAGCAAAACGCTTACCTCCTCTCGTCTTTTTCTTTTGTGATAGGTTTTTGCATGCAGGTATTTGACGGCTTTGTGGATTTGTTTTGATCAAATCCTTCATGGTATTAAAGCTAGATTCGCTACAACTTGTTCGTTATTTGGAGAAAAAGGAGAATGAAGATTTGACAGAACATATCTGAAGTTTTTCGGGCTTTTTTTGAAAAAATAGGGGAGTCACTATTTTTTGGATTTAGAAGGTGTCAAAAACCCTATTTCCATATAAAATTTGTCCATTTTGGACAATGTTGATCGAGGAGGCAAAAAAAATTTGTCTAGACGGTCGTATGGCCTCCTGCACACAGTCCGAAGTGATCTTTAAAAAAAAATTAATTAATTTGCCATTTTTCGGCCCCCAGACTCATTTTCTAGTAGAATTTTGGTTTTTTCGGCATGGTAGTCTGGTTACCGACAACCTTCTATTTTTCAGTGTCAGTTTTTCTTTTTTCAGCTACGGACGCCGCGCTCCATCGCCCCTCCGCGTCCAATAGCCTGTGCTCCACCAAGGTGTTGTGTCAACTACGCTCCACCTCCCAGCCACCTCTTCTCATCTCCATTTCCACCTTTGGTGATGCTTCTTTTTTTTTTTAATTATTATTTTTTAAAAAAAAATTCCAGGCTTCTAGGGGCCCTATCAATTTTTTTGCAATATCTAAAGCATATAGGGGTATTTTTCTGATCTGAAAGAAGCGTTGAAAAGCTGGTTCTAAGATGGAGATGATGGAGTAGAAATTTTTGGGATTTTTTCTAGATTGATACCTATTTTGGTACCTAAAATCTGTTGATGATTTCTATCTTCCAGGGGGCATAACTTCTTCATTATAGCTCTGTTTTTCGTTCTGAAAAAAGCATCAAAAAGCGCTTCTTGAGCATTTTCTAGATTCTCAGTCTTTTCACCAGTTTTTGGTATCATGTATTTTTTATTCATATCTGAAGCTTTTTTGCTCTTCTCTCCTTTTCATAATCAATTTGTAAGTTGGGGATCAATTTATTACATTGTGGGGGGGTGCTTTTTCCTTTCTATCTTTTACTTCAGAATCAACCCTTCTACTTTTGTCTTCTTCTCTCAATGGAAAACTCTTATGTCGCCTACCTTACACCTCACAACTACCATACTTGAAAAGGATAGATGACCAAATTTCTTATGGCATTTAGGGGTTATGGTCATGTCTTGATGCGGCTCAGCCAGTTCTATAAAGGCCTTATGAGCTTCTTATGCAACACAATAAGATGGATGAGGCAATGGGCCTCATTGCAATGAATATTTTAAATGGGTTATTGTTTCACCTGGATGGTTTAACTACACCCAGGGTTATGTGGGACAAGTTTTCCACCTTTTATGGCACAATGAATCAGTTCAGGGTTTTACAAATAGATGCAGAGTTTACCTCCTTGGTTCCTGAATCATTCACTAGCATTGAGGACTTCTTGATGAAATTCAAGTCTCTTCAATCTATGTTGCAGGTTGCTAGAAAGACAAAGTCAGATGATGAGGGTATCTTTCTGATACTCTCCAAGCTTCGAGGTCCTTATCAAATTTTCACTTCTACCTTCTACTCCACTATGGATGCTCTAGGTGCATGACATGTTATGCCCTCTTTTGAGACATTCTATGACAGGTTAACTCGTGAGCAGTCCAAGCTCACTCAAATGGATTCACTTACAGGTTCACAGTCATAGGCATTGCTTGCCAAGTCACCTCAAGACACATAGACGCAAAAGCTGAAGTAGATATCAGATTCCTCTTCTCAGCACTCTACTGGTTGATCATCTTCTTCTAAGAAGGAGAAAAAGAAGACTGAGACTCCTACCTATTCCTATTGTTAGAAGGGACCTCATGATGAGTCACATTATTTTCAGAAGAGACTTGATGGCTATTAAAAACAAATTGCAGATTTACAAGCTCTTCTTCAGAAGAGCATTGTTTCCTCTCCATCCTCTTCTACCTCACAGGGGTCTACCTTTCAGTCTTCTTCCATCTCTTCATCATCTACACTAGATTTTGGACAAGGTCATGCATTACGGGCTTCCATTATATCCCTTTCCTAGGTTCCTTGGATACTGGATTCAGGTGCTTCTCACCATATGCCATCTTCTCAAGAGGTTTTCTCCTCTATTGAGGCTTCTCTCATTCCTCATATGCTCATGGGGAATAACACTACCCTAACAATTTGCAGGAAAGGCTCAATTTTCATTCAGGATGGCATATTCAATGATGTATTGTATGTTCCATCTTTGCCTGCAAACCTTCTCTCAATTTCTCAGATTACACACAGTGGATCAGGGAAGACAGTTGAGTTCGCTGCAGATTTAGTCTTCATTCGAGATAATGTAATAAGAGGCCTTATTTCTATAGGGATAGTTGATCATACCACCCATCTCTACACCTTCTTGCATTTTGGTCCACCATCTCCACTATCAGAGCACAACTCTCTCTTTCAAGAGAGCATCATGTGGTGTAGTCAAGACACTTGAACCTTTGTATTGTTCCTGAGATTCCTATTTTGACTACCACACCACATCTAGTTGAGGTCTTTTCTCTTTAGCATGATTCTTCTTCAGCTCTGCCTGAACCTCCAGTTCCTTTCATCGAACCTCTAGGTGCACTTGTTGAGGATTCTACAGAGGACATTCATCTCATCCTTCATGACAGTATCAGCACACCTACATTGGGGATTCCCTTTCCTAATCCTCATGTTTTCTCCTTTGAGCATTAGTTAGGCCTTCCAGTCATTCAAGGGTTTCCATGTTTTGTGCCCTTGTTTCTTCCACATTGGAGTTCCATTGGTTCGATCTTTTTTACAGGGGCTCTGTCATTCTAGGGGGGCTTTGGTGTCTCTTTCCTTTCTCATGGGGGGGTTGGTTGTACTTATGGTTTTGAGAGAGTCTCTTGAGCCATTTCTTTTTGTTGTTTTTTCATCTCTTTTTGGAGAGGAGTTTTTCCCATTGGGTTTTCTTCTTTGTCTCTGGTTTACAGAGATTTCCTTGTATTGGGTACCTGTTCAAGCCTTGTTGTCGGGACCCTTTTTTCCTGCTTTCATAGTTGTTCTAGGCTAGCTTACCTCCTAAGCTTCACTTAAGGGGGGGTGTTAGAGTAATTATTTGTTTACACTTATTAATTAAATCACTTTGATTTAATTAAATAAGTTGCCTATTACTCTAGTTTTCTTAAGCTATCTCTTAGGTGTATATAATTAATATTTTATATTAAAATTATAATGTGCAACCTATCTTTTTAGGCTTTAGGGTTTTTGTTCACCTTTAAGGTTGAACTCTTATAATTTTTTTTTTATCTCTTCTATTTTTGAGAAAATACATTAGCATATTTTTCAGAGCAAAACCCTTGACTCCTCTCATCTTTTTCTTCTGTGATAGGTTTTTGCATGCAAGTATTCGAAGGCTTTGTGGATTTGTTTTGATCAAATCCTTCTCCATAATATTTTGTACAGAGCTAATTTAAAGTATTATTATTAAAACATATAGATCCAAATTTATGATAGACAACTCCTAAATCCTTTGTGATACACGTCTTCCAATACTAATAATTAAATGAATATGTGTTTAACTTACTTGTAATGTCTACAAGAAGCTCTAATATCTTCCTCATAGCATACTACACACCACATGGACCGTAGTCTCTATCATCATAATATGCATCAGAGAACATAATTCAATCAAAGATTTTCATTCTCATCTACCATAACTAATATTAACTAGCAAATTTCTTCTCTTTGAAACAAGAAATATGTTTTTGAGAAATAAAAATAATTTATTCTGTAAACTTCTCCTATACCCACTGCATGCTAATTCCAATATACTTTTGGCCATATTTTATCTTTTTTACACTATTATGCTTCCACAATTTGTAGAGGCATTATGTAAATACAACGAATGCTGGAAAAACATAAAATAAATATTACAAAGAGGATCTCAAAATTTATAAATTAATGAAATACTATAGAATATATTTCTAGACATTGGAAGTCTTATTACAAAGAGGTTTTTGAATTTTGGACTAAAAGTGAGTAGATCCAAATTTAACCCTAAGGAAATGAACCAACCTTGATTAATGGTGAGGAATAGGCCTTCTTTCAAAAATCCAAAAATGAGTCAATGCAACATGCCCATGAATTATCCAACCAAATTTCCCCTACACTAAAAAACCATGAATTATGTAGTCATAAAATTTGAAGGATGATACGTTGAAATGTGTGCATTGGTGCAAACTTGAATACAAAAAATTCATGGATAAAACTTCCCAAATTGAGCAAGAAAATGACAAAGGAAACATATTGCAAACTAAACTATTTTTCTGAATTTGAAACAATTGAGGCTAGATACATAAATATTTAAAGGAGTCACTTCCCCTTTTATTCCATAATACTTATGGGACTCAACATGTATGGTAGAATTCAATGAATCTTTATCTCTTTGAATTTAATAGCTTCTTTTGAAATGTTCAAAAATTGGGTTTGTGAGGTAATAAAATATTCAAATAGTAGTATAGAAAGCTACTACAATGGTTCTAGTTGATCATGGAAACCTAATGTTTAATTTTAATATATAAGGAATCTTGTGGAGTGGAAATTTGATATACTCTAAAGCATCACATTGTTTTCTATATCATACAAAAATCCTAACATGTGGAACAGACCTAAAGATCTAGGTGACTTTATAGCAAATGTTTTATATATATATATATATATATATATATATATATATATATATATATATATATATATATATATATATATATATATATATATATCTAGAAAACTTTGTTTATTGTGAATCAGAGTTCCCTAGATTAATTCTCCCTCACTTCTAGATCATCCCAAAGAAGAATGCAATCCCTTCCCACAAGAGGAGGATCCTCGAAATTACAAGAGCACTAAGTGAGACAAATGTTTTTTGGTGGAATGTGCAATGATTACGTCCCTTGTAACATGACTAATATTAAGCCTCATAGATGGGCCTCTAAAGAAATATATTATTTAGGGATTATATACATGGAAGTGGTTTTTGTTGGGTCAAGTTTTTTCTATGTAGACTGATTTCTTAGATTTTGAGGAAGAGGGTCCTCTATTTTGTCTATGGAGTGAGGTGTAGTCCTAAGAATTGCTTCTAGTTTGGCTTAATTTTGTTGGCTTGACATCTTATGTTTCCCAAACAAGTATTCTTCTTTTCGGATTGCATTTTCATACTTGTTATTCTTAATGGAGATGTATTTGCATAATTGTTATTCTGGTTAGGGATACTAAAAAAATTCATATCCAAAGTCCTCATTTAAATTTGTAATCTCTTTTCCATTTTAATATTTTGGTGGGTTTGGGCTATCAGGTGGAGCAAGCTACCAAGAATAACAAGTGTTGGATTCCATAAAGAAGGTCATATTTTGTCTTTTTTGTTGTACACTTTTATGGCTATAGAAGATACTATTGGTGAAGGTTTTGCTTTTGCATTTTCATGTTAAAACTTGTTTTGATAGAATTTTGGAGTCCATATTCCATCAAAATGTGCTTGAAACTATAGTTCCTCCCCAATGAATGACAAGTTTCCTTACAGAGATGTGATGCTAAATAGATACATAAATTATTGGTTTTCTGGATTAGATTGTGTTCAATATTTTACCATCAACGTTTCAAATCACACTACATGATTCAATATTTTACCAGTAACGTTTTGAATCACACTACATGATGAATCATGTAGTGTGATTCAAAACGTTGATGGTAAAATATTGAACACAATCTAATCCAAAAAACCAATAATTTCAATGGATTGTGGAAAAAAAATATGTAAATGCCAAGTAATAGGTTTTTTTTATATAATAAATTATAAATGGAGGTAAAAAAACTTACCTATATTTCAGTGGGAAATGAAATTGAGTCAAAGAAAACGACACACAAATGATATTAATGCATCATCTTAAAATGGACACACTTCATTTTGAGACCTTTTAGCCCTCCTTAGTGTGGTTTTGGTCTCTTTTATCCTCTCCTCTTCCATTTCATCCTTCTTTGTCATCTCTCACCTTCTGACATGGTCTTCTAGGTGTTGTTTTGATACCCTTTTGACCATATCTCCTATTTTGTTCATTATCTTCTAGTTTCACCTACACCACCTCCTGACACTTTCTATGGCCTACTTGTCCAGTCCTTGGGACCATGTTGACCCAAGTCAACCCAGTCCCTAGTGACTATAGGGTTTGGGGCATGAAAATTTTGGAGTTTACCAATTAATTAATTTCACTGCCCAGTCAACCTTAGTTGTTTTCCTGCCCAAAAACTAGTATAAAAGGAGGCTTATGGGCTTCATTTTCATATTTCATTCTCAAGTTATCTCATCTCCACAAGAAATCATTCAAGGCATTCTTCTTCAAGCAAGCATCTTTAAACATTCAAGTCTAAGCATCTCCTTCTTGCAACAAGCTTCTTCCTTCAAGGTAGTAGTAGAGTTTGGCTTTAAGGAGAAGATCCATCATTCCAATCCATTCAAGATCTTTTATAATTCATCCATGACATGTCACATACATGTCCATACATAAGGTTTTGGATTTTTTTATTTCCTTACAATTTCTTTGAGTTAAGGCTATTAGACTTACATACTTGATCACATATATAAGTCAATTGCATCTACATAGGTAATTGTATCTTTCACTTGATATTATTCAGATCTAATACATGCAAGAATTTCAATTACATTTACATTTATCAATTACAGTTAATTCCTTAACGCTTGACCACGACAAGCCCTCATCAAGCCCCAACCACAAACTTTTCTTTTTTGTGTTGATTTGTAAGTTAGGAGTGAAAAGGATTATAGGTCTGGAACCTACTATTCACAAGCTTTTTGGAGTCATTAGTTGCAGATCATTAGACTATGTCAACCTAGTTGTAAGACATCTTCCCAAGTTGACCTAGTGCTTTAGTCTCAAATTCTGGGGAGATTTATGGGTTTTGTTCCTTTCGTCATTTCATTTTGAGACTCGCGAACAAATATTCAAATATAATTCAGATCTGTGAGTTTTGGGGCAAAAATACATCTTTCTCTACACATTTCAAGGTGAGTCATTTATATTTAATTTCCTTTCATATCTTTACCCTAGATTTGCATCTTAATTGGGCCAATTGTGTTTACGTGGCACCCAGATTGACATTATTTAAGCAATTAGTTCAATATCATATTCACATTATCCTATTAAGGGCCAAAGAGAGTACATTTCCTTTTATTGTATTCTTCCTTATAATCTAAATTTAGTATTAGCTCCCTTCTTTCTTTGGGTCCTAGCTAATCTAATTTGATTCATAAGTGGAATCATACTTGGAAATTCCCCTCGTTACCTCACACACATATTTGAATGGCTTTGTGACCTTGTAAAGTGGAGACCTACATCTTATTATTAAACTACTTCCATTTACCACTAAACAATTAGCATTTATTTTTCTCAATCCTCAATTACTTTTGGAATTAGACAACAAGAGACAGTATTTCATGTGAACAATACATAGAACATTGAAATTATAATTAAGATGGATCAACAAATACGCAAAACATAATATGCATGAGGACAACCATAGTAATGAGTACAATGACACAAAAGATGAGAATATTATCAGTTTTCAATGTAAATTTAGAGCTGCAGATAGAACATAAATCAATAGGAGCAATTTTTTTTTGGCCAAATCAAGAAAAACTAGATACAAATGAGAAAGACATTGTTCACAGAAAATTGTTATTCATATACAAAGGAATATTACACACCTAAATGAAATTATTAGTGCCCATAACTCACATATTTCAAAGCTTCTAAAAAAGGAAGCAAAAGCACACAAAGTGATGATACCCGAAATCATAGAAATCCTCATAGCCTTGTGCAAGTTTGGTGTTAGATGAACCTAATAAGTAACAAGCATATTATCTTTAAGAGTACAAGCCCATTTTTACAAGAATAATGGCAGGCTTTGAACTAGGGTGTTGGAGAAGGGATAAGTATTGAGTGGGGCAATAAGCTCATATTAAATTAGCAACCACACAACCACACATAAATTCAACACTAGGAAAATATGCAAGTCGATTTGAAGATGAAGGAGAATAGATGGTGATAATTCAAGTATCCACTACTCCACCAGCTCACTTTTCTACAATAATCCAAAATCAAAATGGAAAAAATGAAAAAATCTAGTAGACGATTCAAATTGGTCTCATCATCTTGCAAGCCTTAACATCTTGTGTGTATCGTCAATCCAAAAGTGAATCAATTTTATTGAAATAGGGTAGGCCTTCAGTGTAAATATAATAAACTTACCACACCTAATTTTTGTTCTCTCACAACACACACCCCATTTTTAGTCACAAAATGAGGACCCCCTAATTTCAAAATCCTCTTAGAGAACCCAGTCAGATGCCTCAGTCATCTAGGACCCTTCTCTAGGTCTAAGTTAGTCCCCAGTCTTTGGTCAAATGGAATCAAAAAGTCTACATAGGGTTAAAATTCAAATTTTGGGTTCTTATAGTGCAAGAAGTGTGCACGCATGCATGTGCGCTAAGTGTGCACTCACCTCCATTCAAGGATGCGCATGTGTGCACCCTTGGAGGTGCACATCTTCAGAGGTATGCACAAGGCCACACCAAACCTATAAATAGACACTACCCCATGTCTTTCTCACTCATTTTTCTGTGCTCCTCCATCTTTTTCACACCTTCGCACCCTACAAACCTCCACAAGTTTGCAACTCTACATAGGGCTTCTACCTTTCCAAACATAAATACCAACTATTAAGGTGTGCACATGTGTATATACACACCTCCAATAGGTGTGCATGTGCACTAACCAACCAAGTTCCCCTCCCTCAAAATACCTCAAGGCATGAATCATGGACATAGTTGCGCACATGCACAGGTGCACTTAGTGTGCAACTGCGCAATTATAACTTAGAATGTCTAAAGGGCATGTGTGCATATCAGACTCATTTAGGGGTTTTAGTCATTTCTCTCTTGTTTTTGGTCTATTTTTGTTAGTCTGAGTCACACTTTTGCATCGTCAGGGGTTTACAATATCATAATACTAACATTTCTCTCTTGTGCAGATATAATGGCATCATCCTCATCCTCAATGGCAACAAATATAGCACCAAAGTTGATCACTTTTAAGTATCAAGAAGCACCAGAGAAGTCTTGATTCCAAGACAAACATTCAAAGATCTGAGACACTAAATTAGGGTACATTGACTAGAACGTCTTTCTAATTATGCAACAAACCCAAAGAGAGGTCATCCATGGTGTCAATGCTAATTTGAATTGAGTTGGTGAGCATTACTTCTCACCTAATGTTAGTTTAATCATCTGAATTGATCATGACCTTAGCTCATCACTATGTACCGGAAGAGAAGGTGGCCAAGAGTGTGACCGAAGAGATAGTTTTGGATCTCAGACCTTAAAACATTGAAAAGGTCTTCCATTTTCCACGGGCAGATCAATACCTTTAGATCACTTATGAGTGCGTAGATAGATGGTATAGGGAGAATGAAACCAAGGCCAAAGAGTTGGTACAAGAAAAGTACCTAATTGATAGGACACCCTTGGGAAGAAGAGTTGAAAAGGTTGACATGACACGTGGATACATGATAGATGACATTGGCTACTTGATAGTTCCCCTAAGTAGAGCCATGGGCCTTCCTACAGCAAGTCATCACGAAATATGGATGGTACATTTCATTGGAATCATCAGAACAGGCAAGATGCCTATTGACTGGGCTACAATAATGAGTGATGACCTGGATAAGTAGTTGATTTCATTAAAAGATGATCCCCACTTCTAGATGGCATACTATATGGTATGTCTTTTGACAACAAGAACTATAGATTACCTAGGATTGTATAGAAAGGGAAGCATGCAAGATGCAAATTCTTGGCCTTATGTAGTATACCTACAGCTAGTGAGGAAGAAGCTCCCACTACAAACTGTTGAATATAGGGTAGTCAATGATGGTTTTATATTTGTCATCATTAGGTTCATTGAGAGAGACTATTCTAAGAGAATATCAATGGGTGTTTTCACACAGATAACACAAGTTGGTGTAAATTATATCCAATTCAAGACATTCACCTATCTTTGGGTAGCTAGTACCCTCTTGTGCCCAAAGAAGCTCTCATGAAATCCATTAGATAGGCTTATATTGTTGGAGATAGCAAGGCAAATAACCTCTTCGTATGGTAGGGTAAGCAAGCAACACAAGAAGATTTGGGTGTGGCCAATCACTGTCGAGGCCTTTGAGGTAAAGCAGAAGTAGGATATTGCTACATTTGATTCAGAGTGGGATCAATATCCTGTGGAGGATTCCCAAGCACCTTGCCCTTATTTTGACAACATCAGGATGGTACAACATTTGGTAGGGAAGAATTTTGTGCCTAAAGAGGCACTCGAGGATCATTGGATGAGTGCAATAGATGACTACGATGTCCACATTAGGGATTATTGTAGGATGAGTCTACAACTTCCTGAGAAGGTACTCAACATGGAGATACCTCTGAAAGAATGGGACAAGGATGTCCTCGAGGCATTAGATCCCTTGTACAATAGGCATAAGATCTACAAGAGGCCTATTACGAATGCAGAGATTGGGCGAGAAGAGAATGATGATATCAATCATCAAGGCTAACATGTAGTTCAACTAATAAGAGAATGGATCAAAAAGCCTTTCCAGATGGATTGAGTTCCTCAAGCCCTACCTCTTCAAGTAATGACTCAACCTAAGAGAAGTAAATGAATAATAGTCATTGTATCGACCTACCCTACTAAATCACCAATGAGGCCAAAAATGGTGCACCAACTTTGAGACACAAAAGGGTAAGAACAAGAAGAGAAAGGGAGTCCTTTGGGTGAGAGAGAAAGAGATAGAGGCTCAAGCAGAACCAACTACTCAAGAAGGAGAAGCCCAACTTGATCCAGAACAAGATCAACCTGAGCAAGAATAGGCTCAACCACCATAGGAAGGAGCTCCAACACCTCAAGCCCTAACAAAAGAAGCCTCACTGTTAGTGCCCAAAAGAGCCAAAACAAAGACAATGGTGGTAGGTGTAAAGAGGAGGAGACTAAATAAAAAGAGCACTCCATCACACCAAGTACTAGAAACTATCCCAGAGGTGGAAGATGAGGAGGAAGGGGAACAATTAGAATTGTCCCATTGAATAAGAGGACATGCTCAGCTACTATAGCAGAAGAAGAGAGGAGAAGATTTTTTATGCAAACGTCACCTTCTACACCTTAGGAGCCTATCCAGGTTAAGACCTCAAAAGAGGAACAAAAAAAGTGGATCAAAGAAAAGGAAGACGAGGGAGCATATGTTTTTGACCTCTCAGTTTTGACTTCATGCCTATAGGTACTGAGATGGTGGGAGAGAGAATACAGAAGACTCCTTGGAATAAGCCATTAGGAGAAGATTGGAATCAACTACCTCCTCTATCACAAGGATCTCTTGGCATTCCTCCTCTACTAACATAGGATATGTCAAAAGTAATGGATCAAGGATTAGTGACCCTACCTCCCCCGATGATTGAACTTGATAGTAAAACTCTAGAGGAAGGAGAATATGTGCAATTACATGCCAATGAAGTATCAGAGGAAGGGCAAATAGCAGAAGAAAGGTAGAAAGCTCATTCTGATATAGAGGCTAGGTCTCTAGCCCAACATGACATAGAAGCTCACTTTGAAGTTCTTCCTCAACACGAGAAGACTCTGGAGAGGAGTGATAAGGGAAAGAAGCCTACATCAAAACCTACCTCTTCAACACAATACATGTCACCAATGGAGACAACACCATCATGGCTCAAGAAGGAAGTCTTGTTTAGATAGAAGAGGCAGATGGAATTGACAGTAAAGGACTGCATGGCATAATTGATAAAATAAATAAAGAAGCCTGAGCCACCTAAGGGTGATGCGAAAACATTGGCTTTCATAATGAAGAATCAAGATTAGGATCTTCTGGCACATATTTCCATTCCACCCACTCACACAGATATAGAGGAATTAGCTCCTAAGGATTACCAAATGAAGGAGATAATACTCAGGAAGCCCACGATGGATACCACAAATTTTTTGATCACCACGAGTCTCAAGTAGGTCTTTTCACATCTTGACAAAGATGAATCAGAGCTTTTAATGCCGAGGAAACAAAATGAGCTGTTGAGAGGGTATTTGAATGAGGTAGTAGGTCCTATAAACCTAGATAATCCCAATATTGCTTTGGGAGCCACATTAGAAAGAAAGGAGATAGGGCAACCTTTGGATTCATTTTTGGATGCTCACCAGAAATGGTGTTACAGTTTTGAGGAAATAGGAGTGCAAATAATACAAGGTAATTTGAACCTTCTGCACAACATCCAAACTAATGCTGACAAATTGGTCACCATTATAAACCAAGATTTTGGGTTGATGGATGAAATACATACCTAGGCCAATGATTTGCAAAGTATATGAAAGGACAAGGGTACCAGATGCTAATGGAAATTTATTTGGTAGAGGAGTTAGATAGGTTAGATGATTAGACAGAGAAGATATCTTCAAGGAATAAAGTCATGGAAGGGTTGTATGAAGATATTCATCAAATAAAGAATAAAGCTCAAGATAAATTTTTGGAAGTGAACAAATACTACAATACCGCTAGCCTTGAGATTTTTAAGGATGAGTTAAGGACTAAACTTTCCTTAGTGTAAATAATTGTTCAAAAATTCAGGGATTCATTTGAAAAAACTTTGTCTGAAGATGATGTTAGACAAGCGTTCAAAATAGAAGAAACATTGTTTGAACTAGATTCTAAGCTTGATGATTTTGCTAAGATGAGGATATAAGTAACTACTAGAAGATAGTTCAAAATAAATATGATTCATTAGATTTACTAGAGGCTAAAGAAGTAGAAAAGATAATAGAGAAATTCAAAAGCAAGCATCCATATATCATTTTGGTATAAAGGGGGAGAAAACCCAAATGCTAAAAATCAAGTGTTGACACTTGGAAGAATTTTTTAACTTTTGGGTCCTATCACCATGGTGCACTTTTTGCAAGGTGTGCCAACAATTTTCAAGAAGAAGCAATGTGCTAACAATTAATTGCGAGTTGTTATTTTAGAGCATTTCATGCATCAAAAACACGTTTTGATGGTAGTTCAACTCCTAGACACACCTAGAGAAGGCTAAGCTTCCATTTTTACAGCTCTTAGTGGCTCCTAGATCACCTATGGATTCTATCTTCTTATCTTCTTCTTCTTTTATTATTTTATGTCATGTTAAGATGCATGCACCCATTAATTGATATAAATAGGGTGGAGACCTACTTAGCACCATTTAGAGAGCTAGTTTGTATGTAAATGGCTTTATTTTATTTATTTTTTTAGCACGAGTTGCATTAGAAGAGCTCTCATTCATAACACAAAGGAAGGAAAGGATTTATTTTAAATATATGAACGTAATATGTATTTAGGGTCAATATTTTGATGCAATAATAAATGCTATCAGTGCTTTCATTCTGAGTATAGTAAATCTTGTTAGAGAGTGTTATTTTTGTGAATGTATGTTCATGAAAAATCATGGAGCTAATGGTTTTATTGCATTCTTATAATGTGCGATCTTTTAATTTTGGTGTTTTCCTTATATTAACAAATTGTGTTGTTGTGACAAATTAAAGAAAGGATCAATATTGTTCTTGCATAGTCTTTTGTCTCGTGTGAGTGCACTTTTTGTGGCCTCACGATTTGATGAAACATGAAACATCTTTTGGTTTATTGAAGTTCACATCAACGATTGCATCATTGGAGTTGAGGAAGCGCTACTCCTAATTTCATTGGTTTCCTACCCGATCCTTTTGATAATTTAATTCATAGACATGTTATTATTTTGGCTTATGTCCGTCAGGAATTTCCCTTTCAATTATTTTCTTCAAATCTCTTGTTACTCTATCTTCGTTATTTTCTTTTTAGAACACTCGGTTAAAGTAGGAATTTATATAGTTGCATTGATTAGAAATTGCATTCATCATAAAACAAAAAAATATGAAAATATATCTCATTTGTGGTTATATTTCAACAAAGTTGTGCAGATTGGTGGGTACTAGCAAAGGCCTCCTTGTCAATATTCACAGTTATCTTCAATTGAGTTACCTAGTAGGTTGAAAAATAGCCATCTAAAACCTTGGAGTTGGTCATTGATTAGCTTTTCAAGAGCGACATTCAAAAAGATTTATGTCATTAAGCATCATGCAAAATGACTACTCAACACTAACTTAAAGCCCGCTATAGGATGCATAATCGTAGCAATAGGATCCTCTAACTTAAAAAGAAGAAGGAATTTTAAGTGAAAAATAAAACTCACACTCATAAAATAAAATTGAAATCGGTAAAAGATTTGGGATAAGTTATAAGGGCAGTGAGGTTTTCCTTATCTTCTACAACACTTATAACCATAAACAACTAAGCATCATAATTTCTCCTACTTGCAATTCATAAGAGTTAATCAATTCAACTGCTCATAGGGAAAGGGAAATTACATGTTCATAGTTTGAATCTCTCTAAAGAAAAATTGTCAGACCAGAGTTCGAATCTCTAAGGAATGGAAGAAATTTCCCTAACTTCTATAATGCAAAGATCAAAGCCACACAGTTGCTTCTCACAGTGAAGACCATTTGAAGGGAGCACAGTGCATACACAACCCATGTATTGACTCAAAATAGTGGAAGACTTTCAATATAATCTCTTGTTACTCTAGATACATGCTCAAAAGCATATAAGCGACCAATATTTCCAACCATTGTAATTAAATGAGATCTAGAATTGAATTTGAATATCAAATTTAATAGATGAAAGGAAATCGTATTGGAAAGTAAAAAAAGGTTTCAATTTGTATATCCCTATTTTTGCAACCATCTCTAACCTTGAATTCTTCAATGCTAACTCATTCAAGGACCTCATGAGTCATTTCAGATCCACTAACTGGAAGACATCATTATATCCTTCAAAAGCATCCTCATCCTTTCCTAAAAATGAAAGGGCAATGGTGGTTAGGGCCGACCCTTATAGCCCTCCTCTTGGAGATTTAAATTTCAAATAAATATTATTTTTACAAAACCTGAGCTCCCTTGAATGGATATCCAACCTTGGCAAAGTAAAATAAAATTCTAAAAAATTACATAGTAGATGTATGGGGATGAAACAATGGACCATGAGGGAAAACAAACAGGATCATCACTATCGCCAATGAACTAAAATGTAGAGTGGACATAATGTTAAAGCTTTATGATAGCCTAGGATAGGTGTACTTGATGCAAGAGATAATTACATAGGTCACATTTGTAATATGTGCTACTAATCATTCTAATGTCTCCACTCTCAATCATCATCGTCGATTTCATCCTCAAACAAGGTACCAGAGCCATTTATTTGTCTCTGTGAAATACACCTCATATACATGGCTTGCCAGATTCAAAATTGTTCATCTGCTTTGATGAAGTATTTTAGTTTCCAATGCTAAGATTCAACTCCTTCTCCAAGTTAATTTCAAAGTGGAAGTAGTTAATGGCTTATATTACTTTAAGGATTTCTCATCCAAGGTTTTGAGTGCAATCCCAAATGAGCTAATGAGTTGATATCCTAAACATTGGCTTTCAACCATTTGGAATAGCTCAAAAAATTCCAACTCCATTGGGTGTACCCAATAACAAGTGCATTCCTGAATGTGAATAAGATGACCCCAACCAACCCAACACCTTTCTTTGTCCAAAATTTGTTGAAACCCCCTTTGCCGACAAATTCATCTTGACATATTTTTTCCTTATCAGAATATATTCATTCATACCTTATCCATTTCAATCATGGTACCCTTACAGTCTACTACCTAGCATGAGTTGTCAAAACATGTAATGCATCGCCATGTGACCCAAAAGAAATAACCTAAAGTTTCACTAAGTTTTCCAAACATTTTTTTTTAAAGTTAAAGATAATAACTTAACAACATCAGATACAATAGCGAAAGCAATTAAAATACACTCAAACATTAACAACACATAAACATGTTACAACTCTTAAGGGTCCTATGACAATGAATCACATTTAATTTTAATTAACACTAAATCCAATATATAACAAATCCACATCAAAAAAAATATACAAGTATGAATCCATTTAAATAATATACAGGCATCTAAAATGCCACTTGGCAAAACTTATAATGCACAATCATCCATTGTACAAGTCACAAGGTATGAGAGGCTAAAATTTATATACATCATGAAATAGATTACATCATCTAGTAAGATCTATGAAATCAAATATAATACACTAAATATAACCATCCATCATAGAAATATAGGAATAGATAGAAAGGAACATCTACACAAACACATCTAGCAGATGCATCTAATGGTCGGATCTCAATGGTACAAGAAAAAGCACTACCACCTGACCTGGTGGAACCCAAAGAGGTCCACTCCCATCGTGCTAAGTGTAGACACCTAAAAATTCTTTAGAAAATAAAGTATTTTTATTTTTAAAAAAAATTCCTGATGACATCATCATTTATTAATTAATTATTTAATTAATTAATTAATTAATTTTTATGCCATTAAATCCCTTTATCTTAATTAAAAATATTTAATTAAGGAATCCCTCCCAAAAATGTTTAAATCTTATTTAAACATTATTTCCTTATTTATTAATTATTTAATTAATAAATTGACCAAAAAACTCAAAATAAATAAAAAAAAATTTTTTGCCCAAAACTTCGCCAATTTCCTTAAGACCACTAACCTCTTCCAAAATCTTCTAATCCTTCTTTAATTTTAATTAAAGGCTAATCCCATCATTTCCTACCCCTAATCCCAACTCAAAATATTTAATTAAGATTAAATATTAATCCTCATGTTTATTAAAAAAGTTTTAATAAATATCTCCTCAACCCAAACACTTGAAATAAATAAAACTTTATTTATTTCTTAAAAATCTAATTTATCCTCATCCTAAGAAGTTCTAGACTCTTCTAGAAAGTCTTCATCCTCATCCTAGGAAATTCTAGACTATTCTAGAAAGTCTTTATCCTCATCCAAAGTCTAGACTCTTCTAGAAGATGTCTTTAAACCTAATCCTAATCCCCTCCTAACCTTGTCACATTCTCTAAACATGGGTTAAGACTTACTAACCCAAGCCAAAGTTAACAAATATCTCCTCCTTCACCCACCCTCATTAAATGCCATCCACTTGCCTATCCCTAAGCTAATCCTAAACCATCCTAATCCATCCTCTAATCATTTGCACAAGCCTAAGCAAGCTTAAAACCTTCCTAATCAAGTCCAAGTCGAAATTGCTCTCATCACCCTCAAAATATCTCAACCATAAAACTTTATGAAGTCCACTAGGCCATAAATGACTCTTCCAAGCCCTTTTATTGCTCTTACAAGTCATTATGAGGGTCTTTATAAAGATTTTATCCCTTGAGCCTCCTTTGTTGACTCATCCTTCCCCTTTCCTCCATCCTCTCACCATGTGACATGTGTCACTCCTTGATTGGCTATAAGGAAGCACAATCCATGTGCTCTCTTCTCATGCAATCTGAGCCCTCCATGAGCTTTTTCCCATCCTTGCATCTTAGCCCTCAATCCCTCAAGCCTCTTGCCTATAAATTGGATCCTTCCCCTTTGCAAAATAACACAATCCATGAAGTAAAGTTATAATGCTATTTTGAGAGCCAAATCCATACTAAAGCCATCTATCCACACCAAAAATCCACAATCATCCATTGAAGCCTTTGGAAGCATATTGAGCATACATCCTATCCATTTAGATAAAGCCACTCAACAAGAGAGCTTCTCATTGAGAGAGCCCATTAATGGCTCATATTTTCAATTGAGAGCTCATCTTGGTCTATCTTGAAGTTTATGAATTTTGTTTAGTTTGTAGAAGCTTTATTTAGATTTGGTTTCTATTAGCATACTAACATTGCTCATATACATTTTGGCACGCCCGGTGGGACCCCGCATGGGTCATCTTCATTAGCTTTTTTAGTCAAATTTTGTATGTCATTTGCTGATTTTGGCTAATTTTGCTTATTTTTGTGATTGGTAGGATTGTATAAATTGGTTTTGTAGGTCCACATGAGCATGAAGAAGACAAAGGAACTCATAGTCTATCTCATAGTATTTGCAGATTTTTCAAGCTTATAGGTGGACAAAGCACTTGGAATTCTTCTTCCTCTTCTTGTCTATATTCTTCTTATTCCATCTACTTCTTCTTCTTCTTCTTGTGGGAGATCTTGGCCATTTTATTTTTTTTAAAGGAAGCAAAATCATACACACTTCTTTTTAGTGCTTAAAATGAACCCCCAAATCATACTTAAATCCATTAAAAAATTATAAATTTGCAAAAAAGAAAAAATCTTTTAACAAGTGAAACTAAACCAATCTAATCATTTGCATCCTTGCAACATCAAGGTTTTAGATGCATTCATGCAAAGTTAGGAACACTTCATTTTTGGGAATTTAAAAAGAACTTCAAGTTTCCATTTCAAAAGGTTCAAAATCAACACTAAGTGCACACTAAAATTTAAATCAAACTCAAAAGCATCAATCAAGGATAAAATGAACCTCATTTGTAAATATGTTAAAGTTCTTTTAAAAATCTCATGAAAACTAAGAGTCCTAAATGGTTGCCAAAATTGTCCTAAAAAGCTTTGTTATTTGTTCCAAACAAATGTCTTGTTGCAAAATCTTGAATGTTTCTTAGGTTTTTCATGCATCAAAACAATCTAGGAATATCATTTTTGGGCTTAAAATATGCAAACTAGAACACAAAATCTTGAATGAAAACCAAAGTCCAAAGAGTCATTTTCACTTTTGAGTCCAAAACAATCTTGAATGATCTAAGGTTAAAACAAAGCACTTCAAAGTTCTTAAAACAACACACAAAATCTCAATCTTGAATGCTCAAAGGAAAAAACTTGAATGTTTAATCACTTGTCTTTGAATGCATGTTGCTAAAATCACTCTTGAGTGCCATGGATTAAAATCAAAGTTTTTTTTTTTTATGAATGCATGATTAAAACAACAAATCCAATCTTGAATGCCATAGATCAAATAATCATCTTTTGGAGCATAAAAAGAATCTACATTTTTGTAATCTTTTAAGTTATAAAAACAAATAAAAATGCTTTGAGTGAGTTTGTCGTTGGACTCACCCTCTCTAATCACCCATCAATTCAACCATTGGTTGCAATCTCAGTGCCATTTATGGGGATGGGTCCACCTAAGAGGGTGTTAAGTGCTCCACGCAAATCAAACTCCACTCACTTGGGTTTTTAGTGGTTTTTCTAAGTTAGAAAATTCCTTGAATGCGCATTAATCTCGCTCACACTTCATTTGGGCATAAAAATTGGACAAATCTTGACGTGGAGGGCCTCCGGGCGCGCACTTGAAATCGAATCTCACACACCTTTGTTTTGGGCTTAAAATAAACTCACACTCAATCTTGAATGCCTTAAAGAAAAATCAATCGATACTTGACATGGAGGGCCTCCAGGCGCATGGGTTTACCTTCTTGTTGACCCTAACTCTTCTTCTTGTTCGCATTCTTCGATCAATTTTATTTTTGTCAACACTTCAAAGTTGGAATAAACATTGTATCTTAAACATGAGTGCTTGCAAAGTCTAGATCAGAAAACTTAAGCGTCAGTTGGTAAAAGAACAAGCGTGTTTTTTAGCCCAAGATCATCCAAGTCTTCTCTCCCCTTGTCGTCTTTCGAGGCCATCTTGGGTGCATAAGATTAGGATCCAAAATCTTGTCTTAGCTTTTTAGGAGGCCTGCTTGGGGATTTCATCACCCCTTGGGACGACCTCAACTCCAGCGTTCCGGCGGAGTATAAAGATCGGGAGGTGAATCCAAAGACACCTCTCTTGGGATCAAAATTTTGTCACTCAGGCTAAGCCTCAAGCAACTTTATACCCTTGAGAAGTGAAAGAGGAGAAGTGGGTTACCGCTCCTCTCAGCTGTGTGACATCTTTTTGGTTTCATCTACGGATTTGGGCCTCACGTACCTTGCGTATATCGAGGACTCCCTAGCTAAACCAAATTTCATCCTTGTAGAAAGCTTCCTAGGATGTTGGTGTGTTTAACGTGCTTGCTGAAAACTTTTGTCTGCTTGTTTGTTCATAGCTTTTGAATGAATGTTTGCCAATTTTGGTCGAAATCCCAGAAAAGTAAAAATCTCCCAGCTCAAGGCATACTTAGCGTAGTCACTGCCTTATCAGAAAATTATCCAAGCTCCCCCGCTGCAACCGAATTTATCTAGTTCTTTGCCTTAGAACAATCCCAAATCCAAAGTCCATCCAAATCATCCCCCTAGCCAGCTAGCAACCCAATCCAAAATCACCCAACCGTTTAAAGAGTTGTTGTCACTTTGCCAAAATTTGCTATCCAATCAATCTATCCTACCAATCAACCAATCTCACCAAGGTTATCCCTCTGACAGAGCATTGTCTAGGGTAATCTAGCTTTGTCACTTGCATCCCTCATCACCTTGAGCTAAAGGTTGGGATCCACAAGTGGTCAATCTCGTGTCATGCCCATAGGATCATTAGTCTATCCTCAAGTTGACACAGCCACCACCAAATCTAGCACATAGGAAAGCAAAACTCTCACCTTTTGACAACATGCCCTTGAAGTCTTCCATCCACAGGAAAGCCAAAAATCTCCAGCCAATCCTCCTTAGGTCTGTCATGCAGCTTTGACTCTCCCTAGGAAATCTTTCATCAGCCAATCCAAAATCTGTGCTTAATCCAAATCCAACCATGAGCTTCCGTGTTCATCCATATGCAAGACCCCATCCCCATCAAACTCACCATCAAAGCATGAAGTACCAATCCTATCATGATGTGTTTGGTCGCATTGTCCTTGCTCCCGCCACCTCCTATTCCAATGATGATGAAAATCTTGTTGACTATGACGGGTATATTGAAAGCCTTAGAAACATTCCCCCAAGCATCCCCCAAAATCCAAGAGTTATTCCAAACTATCTAGTCATGCCATCTGACATTCCAGCTTCCCCTCCATCACCCCATCAACCAAGCTTCCAATCTTCCACCCCCATCACACTAGCTATTCCTGTCAATCCACCTCCACCTTCGACACACAAGTCTCCAAGGAATCTCCTAGAGGAAATACAAGAAAAGTTGCCTCCAACAGTCGATAAGCCATGTCATCTAATCCAACCATGTGAAGTAGTCAGTGATGAAGCTTCCCCATCTATAATATCACCTCCATCTCCCATAGCTATCATCCCCATACCATCCATCAAATTGCTTAAAATCCTTCCACTTCCCGCAAGCATCAAAATCCCACCACTTGTCAAATCCCTCCAAATCCTATCCACATCGCCTCCAAGCATTTCCCAAATCTCTCGTAATGACCCTTATGCATCCATCTTCTACTCACCCATCTCCACTACTAAATCTCCCATCTATCCATCTGATGCCTTTGAAGAATCCATCCCTTCACCTCCTATCACACCATCCACTCCAAACCAATCCTATCAAGATCCTGCCCAAAAGCATGTTGACATCCCCCAAAGCATAAATTAAGATATCATCGTACCATGTCTTCCATCCATAGCGCAGTCACCATCTCCTCCATCTCCAAAACCTCGAGCCATATCTCCTCCACTACAAGATATCTTGTCATCCCACCAGCTACATCAAGATCTTATCCTTCCATCTCCCCCGCTCCATGCTTCCATGTTACCACCTATCCAAGCTATTCCACCATCTATAATATACCCTCTTGGTTCACTTACATTCATCCACAGTGGCCCTCTCTCAGCAAAAGAATCAAGAACAGTATCTTCCCATTGCAATACACCTAATAAATCACTTCTACCATTTTCTGCAAGAAAAAAGTTTCCTCAGCTTGTTCAAATGCTCAATCGATGGCATTATCAAGGTCAAGGTTTAGGACCACAAGAGGAAGGAATCAGAGAGCCTATTATTGCACAAAAAAATCTAGGATTTCATGGTCTTGGATATGTATCCAAAGGCTCACCATCTAAAGGTGTTGGTACACCACACCCCCAAACCAAGCCTATCTCCAAGCCCACCATGCCAGCCTCCCATCACTCCTTCAAGAAATCTTATGTCATCCCCCCTCCACCATCTTTGCAACCCAAAACAACCTACCATATCCCCCCTTCATCTGCTAAATCCATTTTGGGTCCCTATGTCCCAAAATCTACCATCCTCCATCCTCCTATCAGCCATCATAAAAATCCTATTCCATCCATTTCTATGCAAGATCAACAAAGGCACATATCAAGGCACATCATCCATCATCATCTCCCTACATGCTCTTTCATATCCTCTCCATCTCACAAAGCTTCTCCTAACCATCTTCCCAAAGCTTACCACAGCAATGTGAATGCCAACTTCAAAATACATAAAGCTAAAAATCCACATCCTAGGCAATCATATGTCTATTCTAAAAGACATACTCCAAAAAGGCAAAATCCAATCAAAGAATGCAAAACAATGCAAAAGCCTATGAAAAGAAAATCCAAAACCATGTGGATCCCCAAGAAAAAATTTGAAACCCAATGCATAATGACATCCACCATTGCTAATCCCCCATCTAGTGACTCATGTCCCCCATCTCCTAACTCCATCTTGGGTGCCTATATCCCCAAGCACGCTTCCACAAATCCTCCATCATGCCCGCATCTACCATCTATCCCCCATATGCTCTTTTCACACCCGTTCCAACATGTGCCAATGTTGCTCTTGCAAGCATCCCCATCTCATGCTCATTTCCAGCATTTTCATCCCTCCATCTCCTACCATTAATCCCATCTAATCCGATCTATTGCATAAATCACACATCCGGTATACCAACAACTAGCAACAAAATTGAACATTCCAACAACCAGTGAAAAATTCCAAAAAAGCCAAAATAGCTGAAGAAAGCCAAAATCATTCCAACTAAGTCCAAAGTCAAAAAGTCAAAAAAAGAAAAGAAAAATAAAGCATCCAGTGGTGAAAACTTGGCAATTCAAGCACCTTGGACAAGTACCATGATGAAAACTTGGCAAACAAGCGTCATGCGTAATCTTGCCATCCCCAGCTTAGCTTATCACCCTCATGCTTTTGCTCATCTCTTGACATCCACCTCCATCTTCCAATCTATCCACCTATCCTCCATCCTCCAGCTTCCATCTCACACCATCCACTAATCTTATGCAGCTTCAGCCAATCATCTCAGCTATCATCCATCTCCCTAGCCCCTTCAGCTTTTTCCATCCTAGCTTCAATCCTATCACATCCATCATAAGACCTCCTTCCACATGTTATCTTCTAATTGGGGGCACTATATTCCTTGGAGATCTTGTCTTGTCCATCCTCCCTTGTCATTGGTATCTAGCTCTAGGCTATCCTCATGCAAACCCAATGTCATCTCTTTATATCCATCATAATCCTAGCTATCTACCATCCCATCCAGCCATCTCATCCTGCTCCTCTAGCTATCCTTGGTCACAAAATCTCTCATCATCATTGGATGCATCCTACCAAATCCATATCTTTCGCTATCACCCCACCCTTAGCTTTCACATCTTGCACAACATCAAACCATCCCGCTATCCTATCATCCTGAGCTTTTGCCTGCTTGTAACTATCTTGGTCAGCTTTAGCTTGTAAATATCTTGGTCCATCAACTTGTACATCCTCTTTAGCTTAGTACCATTGTATCTATCCAGCGTTCGTGTCAGTTCATCCTTGATCAACATCTTGCACCCATCACACATCTTGGTTAGCTATTCCAACACATCCTTTAGCTAGATTTCCTGTCACCAAAGTGTTATCTTTCTTAGTTCAGCTTGCCAGACGCATCACTCATCCAAATCCACCAGCTTCGGTGCTCTCCGATAGGTCCTTGCAGGATATAGCTTTCCTCATGTCTGATCTTGGTCCGTTAGTACCTTGTCCTACCCATCTTGTTGGCAAATGGCTCTCTTTTGGATTTTCACTTTCTTTTGATTTAGGATCTTCCCTTTTGGGTCTTGAAGTATCTTTTCCAAGCAATCTCCTTGTTCCCTCCTCAAGGTTGCCACGATCTTCCATATCATGGTATGTTGTGAATGGGGCAATTAGAGTGTAAGGTCTTGATCAATTCTTTCGTTTGTTTTTCTTTTCTGCTTGTGGGTTCTCCAGTGTCATTTCCACGCTGCTTCCTCTAGGATTCATGTGTGATGCTGGGGCAATCCTTGTGTGTTTGTTTTGAGTTAGTTTGTCAGTCCTTTGGACGGTTGGTGAAAAGGCCTTGATGTTCTTGGTAACCTTGGCAATTAACCAATAGTTCTATAGCAAATCTAGTGCTCAACTACATGGTGGTACTTCTCTTTGAAGTATCCCCTCGCTCAAAAAGCTTCAATGGTTTTCCTTCATCTCCATTATCCCCCATCCATATCCAGCATCCGTCTCTCCTACCCCAGCTTATACATCAGTATCTCTTTGAATCACTCATCACTCTTAGCTTTAGGGATCCACAATCCTAGTCTTAGGGATCCACCAATCCAAATCAATCCACCAAGCCTCATCTTTCGAGATCCACAATCCTAGTCCTAGGGATCTCCGAAACCCATCTTCCACCAATCTGACTCTTTGAAATCCTATTGCATCAATTTTATAATCTTCTCATCCATCTCCCTATCCTGGATTCCTTTTTATAGCGCTCTGCTCCTTCATCCTCCACCTTCCCTAAAGTCTTAAGCTTGCTTCCTCTTGTGCATTTGATTCTCCTTTATCATTCTCCCATAGTGAAAGTTTGAGCTAATTCAACCCCTTCTCTTTGCCAATCTGAGTTTTCTTGCTCATCCAAGATTCTTGTACTTTTCAAAAAGCCATCGAGCCTCGCTTTCTCTCCCCGTCGCCTTCTTGAGGGGGCATCTCACAGTCCATTCTCTCCTCTTCTGCTCTAGCCTTGGGCATCTTATTTTCTTATCTTTGATGTCATGCCACTTGCGGCATCACATCAAAGAGGGGCAAAATGTAGACACCTAAAAATTCTTTAGAAAATAAAGTATTTTTATTTTAAAAAAAAATCCCTGATGACATCATCATTTATTAATTAATTAATTAATTTTTATGCCATTAAATCCCTTTATCTTAATTAAAAATATTTAATTAAGGAATCCCTCCCAAAAATGTTTAAATCTTATTTAAACATTATTTCCTTATTTATTAATTATTTAATTAATAAATTGACCAAAAAACTCAAAATAAATAAAAAATTTATTTTTTGCCCAAAACTTGGCCAATTTCCTTAAGACCACTAACCTCTTCCAAAATCTTCTAATCCTTCTTTAATTTTAATTAAAGGCTAATCCCATCATTTCCTACCCCTAATCCCAACTCAAAATATTTAATTAAGATTAAATATTAATCCTCATGTTTATTAAAAAAGTTTTAATAAATATCTCCTCAACCTAAACCCTTGAAATAAATAAAACTTTATTTATTTCATAAAAATCTAATTTATCCTCATCCTAAGAAGTTCTAGACTCTTCTAGAAAGTCTTCATCCTCATCCTAAGAAATTCTAGACTATTCTAAAAAGTCTTTATCCTCATCCAAAGTCTAGACTCTTTTAGAAGATGTCTTTAAACCTAATCCTAATCCCCTCCTAACCTTGTCACATTTCCTAAATATGGGTTAAGACTTACTAACCCAAGCCAAAGTTAACAAATATCTCCTCCTTCACCCACCCTCATTAAATGCCATCCACTTGCCTATCCCTAAGCTAATCCTAAACCATCCTAATCCATCCTTTAATCATTTGCACAAGCCTAAGCAAGCTTAAAACCTTCCTAATCAAGTCCAAGTCAAAATTGCTCTCATCACCCTCAAAATATCTCAACCATAAAACTTTATGAAGTCCACTAGGCCATAAATGACTCTTCCAAACCCTTTTATTGCTCTTACAAGTCATTATGAGGGTCTTTATAAAGATTTTATCCCTTGAGCCTCCTTTGTTGACTCATCCTTCCCTTTTCCTCCATCCTCTCACCATGTGACATGTGTCACTCCTTGATTGGCTATAAGGAAGCACAATCCATGTGCTCTCTTCTCATGCAATCTGAGCCCTCCATGAGCTTTTTCCCATCCTTGCATCTTAGCCCTCAATCCCTCAAGCCTCTTGCCTATAAATTGGATCCTTCCCCTTTGTAAAATAACACAATCCATGAAGTAAAGTTATAATGCTATTTTGAGAGCCAAATCCATACTAAAGCCATCTATCCACACCAAAAATCCACAATCATCCATTGAAGCCTTTGGAAGCATATTGAGCATACATCCTATCCATTTAGATAAAGCCACTCAACAAGAGAGCTTCTCATTGAGAGAGCCCATTAATGGCTCATATTTTCAATTGAGAGCTCATCTTGGTCTATCTTGAAGTTTATGAATTTTGTTTAGTTTGTAGAAGCTTTATTTAGATTTGGTTTCTATTAGCATACTAACATTGCTCATATACATTTTGGCACGCCCGGTGGGACCCCGCATGGGTCATCTTCATTAGCTTTTTTAGTCAAATTTTGTATGTCATTTGCTAATTTTGGCTAATTTTGCTTATTTTTGTGATTGGTAGGATTGTATAAATTGGTTTTGTAGGTCCACATGAGCATGAAGAAGACAAAGGAACTCATAGTCTATCTCATAGTATTTGCAGATTTTTCAAGCTTATAGGTGGACAAAGCACTTGGAATTCTTCTTCCTCTTCTTGTCTATATTCTTCTTATTCCATCTACTTCTTCTTCTTCTTCTTGTGGGAGATCTTGGCTATTTTTTTTTTTTTTAAGGAAGCAAAATCATACACACTTCTTTTTAGTGCTTAAAATGAACCCCCAAATCATACTTAAATCCATTAAAAATTTATAAATTTGCAAAAAAGAAAAAATCTTTTAACAAGTGAAACTAAACCAATCTAATCATTTGCATCCTTGCAACATCAAGGTTTTAGATGCATTCATGCAAAGTTAGGAACACTTCATTTTTGGGAATTTAAAAAGAACTTCAAGTTTCCATTTCAAAAGGTTCAAAATCAACACTAAGTGCACACTAAAATCTAAATCAAACTCAAAAGCATCAATCAAGGATTATATTTAAATAATAAAGTAATAAATCAAATTTTCAAATAATTAAATAATAATAATTATCAATTATTACCATAATAATTTCAAATTAATTAAACTTTGGAAAAACTTTCCCAAAAAGGAAACTTGCTAAAAAACAAAAACTTTCTAAAATTAGAAACTTGCTAAAATTAGAAACTTTCCAAAAATGAAATCTTACTAAAAATAGAAACTTTTCAAAAAATAGAAACCTGCTAAAAATATAAACTTTCTAAAAATGGAAACTTACTAAAAATGGAAGCTTTCCAATATAGCCCTAATATAGAAATCCAAACCAATCAGTCAAATTCTATAAAACTAAATTTGTTTTCTTTTCAGAACCCAAAACCCGATTTAACAAATCCATATACGAAACCTCAATTTAACAATAAGGGTTTCAATTTAACTCTTTCATAGATGTATTCAAGAATAGAGAATAGTAAATCTTAACACGAGGGTTTTCAAACTTTCAATTTGTATACAGATGTTTCCTGAGAACAATGAACAACCAAATCCACACACAAGGTTTTCAATCATTAAATTGCTTACAGAAGTTCCTAAAAATGAGGAACAATAAATATACAAACAAGGGTTTCAACCTAGAAGAATTTTGAAAATAGAAACACAACAGACACAGAGAAGATAGGAATTCGAAGGACGAAAAACCATTGTACAAATAAACCATGAGATCCTACCTGGATTTGATGCTAAAACAAAAATCGCACGAAGCATGTAAAGAAATCCCCTTTCTTTGAAAACTTCCTTCTTCAAAATTGCTCCTCCAAAACCTATGTAATTGCAAAATGAGCTCTAGATCTTTGATAAAGAGTTCTCCCTAAATTTGGGGCTCTGATTGTGCAATCACGCAAGGGAACTCGCTAATTAGTTTTTGTTTATTACTTTATTACCTTTTACCTTTTCATGCACAACCTTTTAGATATTTAATTACAAAATATCTTTATTTAAATAATTAGCTTTCTCTCTTTATTTAATTTATTATATTTTAATTTCCTGCATACACTTTATGTAATTTAATTAAAATAAACTTTATTATATAATTGCTTACTCTCTCATATTAATTACAAGACATTTTAATAATATATTTATTAATTCAACTAATAATATTATTTAGAGTTTATTATTAAAATAAAACTCCTAAATAATAATTATTAGATTAAATAAATATAATTACGCCTAAATTAGAACCATAACTTTATCTTTAAGTAATTCTTTTATGTAATTAATTCATGAGACTTTTTATTGGATCGATAAACGACTGAAGCCTAGATTAAATTTTGTTAATTAATTAAATTAATTATTTTTTATGTGTTGAGCAAATTTGAACCCAAGACCTCCCACATGAGAGGCTCACAAGTTACCATTGTGTTGTAGGTTCTTGCCTTTTCACGAGACATTTTTAATAATATATTTATTAACTTAATTAATAAGATTATTTAGAGTTTATTATTAAAATAAAACTCCTAAATAATTATCATTAAATTAAATAAATATAAATACGTCAAAAAATAGAACTTTAATATAATCTTTTAAATTTAATTAATTTTTTAATTAATTAAATATAATTAAATATTGAATTTTCTTTATAAAATTTCTATTAAATTAAATCATTAAATTATCTTTTAATTTGATTTAATTAAAATAGAAAATCATAACAGACCCACAAAACCAAATACGAAAACTCATCATAAAGCACAGAATACCAAAACAAACTCTAGGGTAAAAAACATGAATTCACGTCACTTGACGAATTCAGAAAGGTGAAACTAACTTAGATACTTGTCTTATTTTCTAGGACAATTGGCTTAGGGTTTAGGATTTGGACTCAGGAGTTATCTCCCCACTTATACCATTGAAATACTACAATAGGGTATGCTCATCCTAGCAATTCAAGGAAGTCGATACCCGGTACCTACAATCTGCATAAAATCTACGCATGTATAAACATAATATTCTAAACCAAACATGCAATGGCAGGAAGTGGTACATCATGTAGATCCCATCTAGTAGGTGACTACAACTCTCTTCCTCAACCACATCAGAAATGTCAAACATAAAGAAAACATACACGTACACCATACACATGCAAGTATGGGGTAAGTATCCATAAAAAACACATATAATTCATTCATCTAACTAACATCATTAAATAATTGATAGTCACTATGTGAACATATATATCATCACCAAACAATCATGAAATAGCTAAAATAACTAAGTAACTCAATATATAAATATCAACTGAATATGAAGTACAATTAATCAACTACGGTAACCCAGCATCGCTAATCATAGAACAGGCTTTATAAGAATCTGGCCAAAACAATTTAGAAAAATCAAGTAGGGGTAGACATTACATCAACCCTCATTTACTGTCAATCTCATCATCTCTTGTGCACCCTTCTCACAAAATTACCCACTTCAAGTGTACCTCTACAGCTCCATAGTCATGTGAAGCTTCTAGAAGATTGCATCGAAATTAGGAACAATGGGAGGCTTCCAGATAAGTCAAATTTTGTTATTTTTTGGACTCAAAAAATAATTAAACGTCTAGCTAAATTAGAAGTGACCAATAGTTAAAAAGAAATAAATGATAATAATCTTTTTTCAAAAATAAAACAACTTTAAAATTTATTTTTATTTTTTAAGTGAGCAATTGATTGAAATAAGGCAAGTGAAAACATTAATTCCCTAAGAACTAATAATGACCTTATTACACATATATTCTAAAATATTTAAATACTAGCAGTCACATGCTTTTGTACATGTAACGAGTGCGCTGATAGGAGATGAGATTTTAGAGAAAAATGTAGAATGAACTTTACATTATGTAAATATAAGTTTTTTATAAATGAAAATACAAAAATAAAAAAGTTGAAGATTAAAACATAGATATAAAATTTACAGTATTTAGGAAATTTGAATATTGCTTAAGAAACGTGTTCAATAATTTCAATATTTTACAATTAAATTCAATTTTATCAAATATGAAAAAATAATCATTTTAAAAAAAACCCATTTAAAAAATTATTACAAAAAATTAAAGAGAAATACAAAAAAAAAAATATGAAAAATAGCGACATCTCTAACAAATATTCTATTGACTAAATAAATTATAGAAACTGAAAAAACAATATTTAAAGAAAAAACTAAACTAATATAAAAACTAATTTAAAGTAATTTTAAAACTAAAATCTAAATCAATTTAAAAAATAAAAAGTTTTTTTTTTTAAAATCGATAAATGGCCAATGGCCATGATAATTGATTATTAATAAAATAAATACATACAATAGCGTTCAAACGGGCACTGGTAGGACAGAATGGGGAAAGAAAACCTCTAGTCTAGCCCTGGACCATGGTCCTATATTATTACAACGTAAAAGGGGCATACCCCAGTCAAATTATTCCTGTCTCATATATTATAAAGATCAAATTTACATACAATTCTTTGAGCGTAAGCTCTTTGAAACATTACAAACTTTCTTAATGAAGTTTCATCACATTCTTGCATAGTTGCCAAGTACGAGCTTTCCTGTCTAACCAACTTGCCAATTGTTGGTGTAAATATGTATTTACTATTTACATTTACTTAAGTTTACTTAAGCTAATGCATTGTTTTATTATTTTGCATTATTTTATTATTTTATTTTGTGAGACACTTAGGAGTTTTCTCACCTTTTTGTGTTGTCATATTGACAACACAGGAGTATGCAACTCTATTTTAGCACATGGTGTCTACAACATTGATTTGCATGTCACACCCTTGTAGGCTTATCCTCTCATCACCGCACTTACTTCCATACTTAATGGAGGATAACCCATATCTAGTGGACATGTACCTGATTGTATGACATATCATGGTGCTGATTTCGAGGCATTCTAGATGCATCTCAGAGGCCTTTATATACAGGCATTCCTAGTGTACTTTCACATGGCATATTGAATGAATATATCGTCATTCTGATCATACTCTCTCTTTCTAGTCTACAGTTGTGCTTGTGTTTGAGTTCTTAGTTCCTGGGTGAATTTTGCCCTTAGGCAAATTCTTACACCAATCAAATTTGTTAATCATAAAACTTACAAAATTCCTTAAACTACGGCACTATTTAAATCTAAATTTATATTAAAAACTCGTCTTAAATACCATAGCTCTACACTATATCAAGAATTAACTAAAATTCTCCACTAAACTTATAAAAATATATATAAAACAAATAAACTTGCCCTAAACAAAACAGTAAGGCAGAAAATAAATTTTCTTTGTAAGCCTCCATTGGAAATTCAAATCGAGACTCAAACTTGAAATAAAATTACCATTGGCTACAGGTCTACTATTAAGAGCCATCTGAAAGGAAGAGAAAATCAAGCCAAAACCACCTATCTACATAATATCAAAATCTTTCCTATTTCAGAGGAATACCAGGCGGTATGGGGCACACTACTACCACCCATTCTTGCTTCCAATATCAGGGCATCAAAATTAGGCCTCCATACTATTACATACCATTCTTTCAATTAACCCAACTAGAGGAATTTTATGAAATTTGAGGATCTATTCTTTCATACTATAACAACTCAATGAATACTTCAGCAACCAAGCATAAAAATTAAACCCTCACCAATATCATTTATCCAATACTCAACCAATAATCCATCATGTTAAATATAGGTTGAAGCAATATTATCAATTGAATCAAATAACACCCTGGATGAGCTCAAACATATTTAGAAAAACATGATGAAATCCTGCTAAACAACATACATTACTTATGTATTTATTCCTTGCGGTCACGATGCTAATTCTTTGTTATTGCATTATCATAACTTGCCCTTGATATAGAGCATTGAAATACATAATCAACCTATGATGCAAATATCATTTTACCTATCTCAATAATTTGAGAAATTAAAGGAACCAAACCATTTTACAAGCATAGAGCACTATATCTGTCTTAAGAACTAGATAAAAAGAAAATTGTTGACATCCACTATAAATCCCTAAAATTTGATATAGTTATAGATCCTTCCATAATTAGAGCATACCAGCCCTAGAAATCAGAAGATATGAATAAAAATACCTAAAAAACCTTAACCCTTGCGGGCATCCAAATCCAAATCACTTCAAAGGGGCAATAAGATAAACTAAACTTCTTGTATTCAACATAATATATATACCTGATATTAAATGAGTCCATTTCTCCATTCATCTAAATCTATAAGCTTCTTCACTATAAGATTAGAGTTCATACAGTGAAATGTCATAACATATTGATCATTACATATACCCAACATATAAACATCGATCTATATGATAACTATCTACTCCATGTTTTCTAACCCTTTCTAAAAAACAAAGCAAAATTCTCAAAAGGACACCAGAGATAACACCTTACTTCCAATACACCATGATGACTTCGAGGATATCATTAGGATTCTCCAGATAGAAGTTCAGAGGGAATTCAAAGTCAGATTTAGCCCTGCTGGTTTTCTCTGAATTCAGAGTGCATAATTTTAGGGCATCAAGATTGTCGAAGACCACTCCCAGTTGAATATATGCATTGAACAAATTGAGGTAATTTTTTAACCATGCTCTGCTTTCATCCACAACAATTCCTCTCCAATGAAGTAGAAATTGAATGCTTGCCTCCATCTTGGGCCATTCATGGTAAAAGGCATAGTTTTCATGGATTACTAATGAAGGATGATGATAAGTTATTTCTAATTCAGAGGACCCCAGAAGAAGATTCATATATTTCTCTGGTAGAGGAATTTGTAAAATTTGTCATCTATGTTGTTAACTACTTGCTCCAGACCCTCCTCCATACTGGATCAAAGATGTCACAAAAAAGTTTGATAACAGCCCCCACCTCAACCTTTGCTCTTGCTATGCAACCAATGAAAGAGCCGATAATATCACTGTTAGTCCTCCATGAAAATTGGTAATAGAAAACCCCCTTACCGATGGCTCTGCTTATAGCAATCCTAGTCATGTCATCCACCAAATTGAGAATTCTGTTCCATCTCTCTGGTTTGACATTTCCACAAAATGCCATTGTTTGGTTTTCATAAGCATGATAAACACTGATGTTCGAATCCATATTCAGGGAAAGAAATCACCAAATGACAGTGATAGAAGGTGACACCCAAGAAAAGAAAAAGGTCAAAGAAGGTCCTAGAAGCACACTCTATCGTAACGACATCAAATGATGTCACCCACAATAATCTAAGCACGAGTTGGCCTTAACTGCTAAATGATGATAAGGTCATGGGTAAAAGGCTAAAACCAGCAGGGTAGATAGGGACGAATAAATGGCCCACCCAACTTCATGATGAGAAACAAGCAGAATACAAATTGGTTAAAATATCACCGCTAAAGATAGAATAGGATATAAAGATTAGAAACTTCAGAAAGGAACCATCATAAATAAATTGAAGATCAGATACAAAAAAGGTATTATAGATTATTATAAGAGAGTATATATATATGCATGTATGTATAAATATATATTTGTAAATATAAATGTATATAAGTAATTATGAAGATGGATCTTAAGGATCAAATATGCTAGGCGACCATTATTAACTAGGAATAGTTGATATATCTTTGATAATCAAGGAATTGACCCCATCTGCCCCCAAATTTGCTAAATAATCCGCCTTCTGATTACCTTCCTAGAAAATATGACAAATCTTGCTATCTACAAACTTATCTAGAAGTACGAGAACTTCTAACTTAGAGTTAAGCACCCAATTAGGGGTTGTTCATTTTCTAATCGCATTTAAGATAATCTGTGAATCTCATTCTATGATAACTTTTGATAAACTTAACTTATGACATAATTGTAGTCCTTGGTTCAATGCCTCTAATTCTACCAGATTGTTGGAAGTTGGTTGAATAGACATGGCTTTTTTGGCTACCCAATGACCTGAATCATCATTAATGATGCATCCAATACTTGTTGTACCTGGGTTACCTCTAGTAGCACTGTCAAAATTGAGTTTAGCCCATCCTTTTGGTGAAGGTGCCCATCTACATTTTTCTCTTGCCTCCTTACTATTCTTCACATAGAACAGAGGAGGATTAATCAAGTTAGACCAATTCTTCTTCATTTTCCCATCCCAAATAGAGAAGGAACCTTCTTATTTCCAAGTATTCCTAAGATGCAACTTAGTTGTTTCAACTATCCTAGCTTCCATTTTTATTATTAGCTCTTCAGGATTCAATTCTAAGTTACAGAAAATAAGTCGATTCCTTTCCTTCCATATTTCCCATACCAGTATGGAAGGACAAATGTTCCATAGTTTATTATAAATTCCCTTGGCCAGTTTAGTCGGCCATCCCTTAAGGAGTTCAAAAAAAGATTTTGGGAAAGGTGTTGACCACCCTAACATGTGCCTGAGCCATTCCCAACATCTTTGGGAAAAAGGATAGTTAAATAAAAGACGATCAGTGTCTTCGCCATTTTGTTTACATAATACACATCTAGATGGATCTTGAAAACCAAGTTTACATAACCTGTCCATGGTCAGAATTCTATTTTGGAAAGTCATCCATAAAAAGAATCCTACTTTTGGAAGGCATGTAGAATCCCAACAGAGTTTTAGCAGAATATCCACTTTGTCCCATTTTTTGAGAATCTAATAGTGCCCTATATCCATTTTTCATGCTATACTTCCCATCATTTGAGGTTGCCCAAAATGTTCAATTTTCTTCTCTGATTGCTTAATCCTCCTATCTTCTAATAATATTTCATAATCTTTAATCGTCTCAACATCCACACCCATTCCATCCAAAGATTTCCACATCCATTTAGATTCACCTTCTACATTAACCACTACCTTGTAGTCATAGACTTTGTTTCCCCATAGATTAATTAATTTATCTTTGAGATCCTTAGGGAAAAAGCTATGTTGTAAAGGGGGGTGCCCATGCCAAGAATCTTCCCAAAATAAGGCCTCATCGCCCTTGCCTATGTCCCAAGTCAAATAGTTACAAATCAAATGGCAAAACTTTATCATAAAGTTCCAACTCTCATAACATCTAGGAGGGTTCTTCATCCTAAAAATTGATAGGTGATCATCCACATTGAGATATTTATTGTATAGAATCTTAGCCCATTTATGCTCTCTTTCCTTATAAAGAGGCCAAATTAGTTTGGCACCTAGGTCTTCATTTTGCCATTGTAAATTCTTGATCCCTAACCCACCTGAATTCTTAGGTTTACAAAGGTTCTCCCATTTGATGAGCGCCAATTTTTTGTCTTCTTCACAATCCTTCCAAAGAAAATTCTAGAGTTTAGATTTGAATTTAAGGAGGTTCTGCTTGGATAAGGGAGACATGATAGAGGGAAGGTTGGAATGGTAGATAAAATTGATCTGATCTTGGTACTTTTTCCTGCCTTTTTCAGCCATTTATCCTTCCAACAACTAAGCTTTGCATCCATTTTTTCCAACGTATTGCACCATACCTTACTGGATTTCAATCCTTTCTCTAAGGCAATTCCCAAATACTTACAGAGGAATAAACCTTTTTTGTATCCCATGATCTTGCATATTTGATGTTCTATATCAGATTTGAGCACATTTATTTTCTACATCGAGGCTTCCATATAAACTTTAATGATGGCTTTTAGGCCAAGAGCCTATTCAATTGTACTTTTTCCAGGCAAGATGGTATCATCTGCATATTGTTGATGAGTAATGTTGGGTATATTTCTAGTAATAGTAATGCCTAAAATCTTTTGATTCTTATGCGCATCAGCCACCACTCTCCCAAATGCCTCTGCCATGATGATGAAAAGTGAGGGAGATAATGGGTCTCCTTGTCTGATACCTCTTGATATATTAAAAAAACCTTCTGGCATTCTGTTAATGAGAATTGAGATTTTGGGAGTGGATATGAATTTGAAAATGAGGTTGATCCATTGATGGGAAGACCTAAAAGCTTCAAGAACCTTACATAGGAACCTCCAATCAACCATGTCGTATGCTTTTTGAATGTCCAATTTCATGAACATGCATGCCTCTTTGTTCGTACAAGCAGGATGAATTGTCTCTTGAATGGTAATTATGCCATTAAGAATGGATCTACTTAGTACAAATCCTGTTTGTTCCTTCGATACTATTTTAGGAAGAATACCCTTAAGTCTATTTGCTAAGATTTTGGAAAAAACTTTGTAAACAATGTTACAAAGGGTGATCGGTTTGAAGTCTGCTGGGGTCTTAGGTTCTAATTTTTTGGGAATCAAAGTGAGAAAGGAATGATTGATTTTCGATAAAAGAGCACCCCCATTTCTTGAGGCTTCAATCACTTTCCAAAGATCTATACCTATAATATCCCAACAATTTCTAGAAAAGAAGGTCTCAAAACCATCTGGGCTAGGGGATTTATCTTGATTCATATCAAAGACCACCATCCTAACCTCTTCCAAGGTGATGGGTTTATTTAGAACCCTGTTATCTTTGATTGTGACGATTTTTGGGATTACTTTGAGAAGATTAGCTTGTGCTATTCTATTTGATCCTTTGTAATTGTTTAAAATATTCTAAAAGTATTCTACGAAGGTATCCACAATTTCACTTGGTTTATCAATTAGAATGCCCAAGTGATTTTTGATACATGTTATTTTAATCTTTGATCTATTATATAAAGTGAAATTGTGGAAGAATTTCGTATTCCAATCCCCTTCATCTAACCATCTCTCTCTTGATTTTTGTCTCCAAAAAATTGCTTCTTTGGATAGTATATCCTCTTACCTTGCTAATAATTCTTTTTCTAACAAATAGCTATCATTGTTCATACCTTTCCTAATTACTTCTGAGTTTAAATCCTTTAATTGCTTTTCTATATCTAATTTTTCTTTAAAAATGTTATTGAAGTGTTCCTTATTCCATTTGAGAATTTGTTCCTTAAGTGTCTTCATTTTGGTGACAAAAATGAACATCTTTGAACCTTCAAAGTTGTCTTGTGCCCACCATTCTTTAATATTATTGATGAAACCAGTGTCTAAAAACCACATTTTCTCACATTTAAACATATTCCTAGCAGGTTTATGTGGCTCTGAAAATTCAAATCTGACCAGAAAATGATCAGACCCAGCAATCGGCAACATAGAGGATTGAAAATTTAGATTATTAACATCCAGGTCACCTTTAATCAAGAACCTATCAAGTTTTTCAGCAATGTAAGCGAAATCTTTCCTCCTATTATTCCATGTGAAAATCCCATTACTAATCGATATATCAATCATGTTATGAGAATCACACCATTCTTTGAAGTCTTTGGATGCTTGTGATAATTGTTGATTTCCACCTACTTTTTCATTAATATCTAAAATTATGTTAAAGTCTCCTCCTAATAAAAACAAGTTGCCCTTAAGATTATTCATAAATAAGCCAATATCTTCCCAAACTGATTTTTTACCGAGATTGCTAATTGGACCATAGACATTAATGAGAATAAACTTAAGATCTGATTTTAAACTCTGGACACTACCACTAATCCAATTATTACTCATGTTTAGAATATCTATGGAAACCTTCTTGGGGTTCCAAAAGATACCTCAACCCCTTGAAGCCCCTATTGATTCTTGAAATACAAAATTCCATAGGCTTAACATCTTATCTAATTTAATTCCTTCTAACTTATTTAATTTAGTTTCCTGAATTAGAACAATATCAGATTCAAAGGATTTAAGGTTATGTTTTAATAACCTTTTTCTGTTTGGGGCATTAAGACCCCTAGCATTCCATGTTGTGATCTTCATACCTCCTCGAGAAGGCACTTCCCCTTCCCATTGTTAAAAAATTGATCTATCTTTTGTTGTTCTCTGTTGTGCCCATTTGCTTCCTTGAGTTCCTTTAATGATCTTCTTCCTCTTTTACCTTTCATTTTGCCGCATATAGGTGATTTAAGACCTTCTTGATTCATATGAATCCCAAGTTGGTCTAAATTTGTTTCCACCTTCTAAACAACAATAATCTTATCACACAAGTTCTTTTCGATTTCTTCATTTTCGAGTTCTCTTAATATCTGATTTATGAGACCAGAATGCTTCCCTAAATCTGAATTTGATTCCACTTTGCTATCATTGCTCATATCTTTGTCCTTCTGTTCCACAACTATTCCTTGCTCTTTTATCTGAGATTGGCTCATGCTATTATCCTCATTCTCAATGTTTAATAGATCTTTTTGTAGATCTTCACAAGTGTAATTATTCCCACCTAATTTGAGGATTCTCTAAATTAAATCATCCTTCTGAGCATCAGTGCTGTTATCAATATTCTTAAAGCTAAAAACTTGAACTAATTCATCAGATAGATGATTAATGCTCTCTTCCTTTGATTTTGGTATGCTCAAATTCTCCACTACTGGATCCAATATACTATCCTTGTTCAAGAAATCATGAAATTCCTTTATTGGAAACTTGTCTACTTTCTTTGTATTCATTTCCTTGTCCTTTTGGTTGTTGATTGGGGTAAATGGTGAATTTATTGAGGCAACTGGAGTTTGCCAAATCTTGTATAAGCTATTAGTAATCGGAGTTACTATTTTGTCATCAGGCTTCTGTGACTGACAATGCTCCATTTGGCTCTTTTCCTTCTGGATTTTATATTCCTCTTCATTTTTCCCATTTCAATCAAATAAAAAAGAATTATCTATGTCCTCTACATTGCCCTCTTTATTGTCCCATGTAGCCTCTGCTTGCTGTAATTTTGAAATCACTCTGTGTTTGGCACCTTTACTTGTGTGACTTAACTTAAACTTTGTAGACTTATTATTAGGTGGGAACTATGTATCCTTATGCTTGGTTGTAGTGGTGTTGAATTTCTCCTTTTCTTTTTCTTTATATATCAGTTGTTCCTATAGATGTTGAGATTCTCTGTCTCCATTGTTTTCCCTGGCTGTGCCATCTTCTGCTATCTTACTCTGACCCTTGCTGCTTTTTGATACTTTTTTCTTTCCTTTAGATCTCAATTTCTTGATAGAATTAAAATCATTTGTCAATTCTAGTTTCTCCTTATGGTTAGCACTATGATTGATTTAAGCTTAACTTTGTCTGCTAGAGAATCCTCTATCCTTCTATTAACTATCCCTTCTATACAAAATGGCTATGTTTGGAACTCAAACTTCTCATGAGAAGTTGCAAAGATTGTTCTGATCTAGATTCCTTTGACTCCTTTTTCTCATGATTCTCATCCATGGGAATTTTTTGTTGAAATCTAAAGTGAGAGGTAGAGTCATGAATTTGATTTTGTTATTGTCATCTAATCTTATAATCTCTGATATTTTGCCTTCATAGATTTGCAGTTTTAGATCATATGTAGCTTTGTTAGTTATTACTTTCCTCTGCATCTGTGTTGATTGATTAAACTCGGTTTTGATGAACATTTTCACATTGTTGCAACATTGTAAGGTGGAGTCAATACCAATAAGCTCTCCCAAAGCAGATCCTATAGACCTAAGTATCTCTATTTGGAGAAGCTCTGGAGGTAAAGATTGGATATTAAACCAAGTTGGAATCATAAAATCTAACCCTTCTAGTCTAAAATCATGGGACCATTCTACAAATTTAACAACATGACCTTTAAAGAAGCACTCAGATGCTGAAATGAATTCTTTCTTAACAGAATCATCCAAGCAGTGCAAATAAAGAATCCTATCTGAGAAGTGAGATATACTTACCTGTTCATCGCAATTTTCTTCTAGCCAGTCAGAGAGAAGGGGAAAATCTTTCTAAGGACCATTCCAAACTGCAAAAATTCCTCCCTTTTGACATTCAAGCCAAGTATCTTCGACTTCCTTATTGGAAATAAGTATAGCGTTATCTACAGATTTTGCTAGGGACTGTGAACCATGATAACTCTTAGGGTTTGACGGAGAAAGGGCATTCACCATTGCATGACGATGATGAGGGGGGATGTATGAACTTGGGGCAATAATATCAGATGAAGGATGAAACCTAAACCTATCAAAATGAGGTGATTCAAAAGGCAGATGAAGTTCTAAACCTATTGGTTTTTGAGGCATTTCACGAGAATGAGGATGGGCATACTTAGTCAAATTGAAAACCCTAAATTGATTTTCCAAGCTATCAATGGTAAAGAATGTATGAGGTTTGGAGCTACCTGATAGACTTGAGAAGATAGGAGGAATTTCGATCGCGGATCTCTACCCTTTTAATATCTTTTGCTACAAGTGTGCCCCTTGGTGACTTTGATGGTTCTGATACTATTTTTCTTCGAATTTCTCCAAGATGGAGAAGCTGTTTGCCGTCTCAATTGCATATTTAGATTTATGCGAATCTTGGACGACCAAATAAAACCATGTTCTGCTTTGTTCATTTGAATAAGTTCGTGGAAAATTACCATTTGAATGAGGCAACCTAGGGTTTTTACTTCTATTTCTCTGATAATACGACTACCCTGCTTTTTTCGCTGCTCTGTAGGAGTTCGCCATTTTTGAAGTGCACTTATATTTTTTTATCATCTAAAAAAAATAAAAATCAAAAGTTTAATAAATAGAGATCACAACATAATCTGATGTGGAAATCACAAGTAATTATTTTTTAAATAAATAAGAAAAGAAAAACAATAGTTAAAAGTGGATATTTAAATTATAATCTTATGTGAACAAATTAGATTATTAATAATTTTTAATTTAAATAACATAATATTTACTAAAATCTTTCAAATAAATTATTATTTATTATTTATTTAAATTAAATTTATCAAATATGAAAAAATAATCATTTAAAAAAATTCATCAAAAATTTTATTATGAAAAATTAATAAGAAAAATACAAAAAAAAGTCTAATAAATATTCTATTGACTAAATAAATTATAGAAACTAAAAAGTAACATTTGAAGGAATATTACACTAATATAAAAAATAAATTAAAATAATTTGAAAACTAAAATTTAAATTAATTTTAAAAATCAAAAGTTAATTAAATAGATCACAACATGAGCTTACTTTAAAAAAACATGAATAAAATATTTCAAAGCTGTTACCTAAAATATTGGGTAAATAGCAAACTAAAACGTTTTAGTTTTTAGTTTGTTGTTTAAACGTTGCTGGAAGGTAGTAATGAAAAGTGTGTTTACCAAAATAAAACACGTCGCTAGCAGCGATCTACCGGTAAGTTCGAATGATTTTGTTTCTTGTGCGTCATATTAAAAATCGCAATTTAAAATAGCTTGAAATCCGTTGTCCAAAATTAAAAAATAGCCACCCAGCGGAGTGAGCTACCCAACAATTCTGGGGATCCCTGGTTTTCAAATCCGAACCCAGAAATCCGATTTTCTCAAAATGCGCAAATCTCAGCTCATTGTTCACACAGAGCGCAAATGGCTTCTCCCATTCTTCGCGAGCTCGCTCATATCAATCCTGCTACTTGCGGCGGTCCTCATTCGATCCGGAGCTTCCACTCGCTCCAGCGAGCCGCCCAAGTTCGTCTTGGAATCCAGATCGATGGACGGAATGCCAGCGGCCCCCAGACTTGCATACCTGATAACGGGATCAAAGGGCGATGGCGAGAGGATCAAAAGGCTTCTGCACGCGATTTACCATCCGAGGAATCAGTATTTGCTGCATTTGGACAGAGAGGCTCCCAATGAACAGAGGCTGAATCTAGGATTCTACGTGCAATCTGTTCCTCTGTTTTCTGCGGCGGGGAATGTGAATGTGATAGGCAAGGCGGATTTCGTAAGCTACATGGGACCTACTGCTATTGCTTCCACCCTCCATGGTGCTGCTATTTTCCTCAGATATGCTCAGGATTGGGACTGGTTTATCAATCTTAGCGCCCTCGACTATCCTTTGATTACACAGGACGGTAAATGTCTTTGTTTTTAAAAGTGTTTTCTGAAGTCTTTCTGCTATTTGGTTTGAATGTTTTAGTGCCCCTGTTTTGTTTAATACAGTGGAACTGGAAGATGGTCGGGTTGGATTCTTGATGTTTTCTGTTTGTTTTGGAGTCCTTCGATAACGTTGTTTTGGATTTTCTTTCTTTTCTTGCTTCAATAGTTTTGTCCAGCCTAGTTACAGATTTAGAAACAATTTATCTATATATACATATTTTCTTTTGCTTAAATTTTTATAGCAAATGTAGAAAATTATCCATTTCTCGCCCTTTTAATAGGTAACATTGAGTAAAATCTAGACGAAGCTCAGTGTTGTAGATTATGCCAGACAACACGCGATCACAGAAAAACCCTCAGACAGTTGGGGAGAAAACACGGAAAAATGTTCGATAAATGCCTTCTTGTGCTTTGCAATGTTTTTAATTGATTTTGTTTTTTCTTTACATTTCTGCATTGCTGATCGGAAAATTGTGATCGGGTAAAGAAGCCAGACTACCATATCTGTTCTCAGAAGCGCGTCATTCTCGCCATAAGCTTCTGCGCGATAAAAGTGGTTACCTGACAAAAAGAAAAATGAAATCAATCATGTTTAGAAACACGGTCATGAGACCCGTGGTTTAATTTGAGAAGTGGCGCGGGCAATCTATAAAGCAACGAGCTCTCACCCGGTCTCGAGTTTAAGTAATCGGTTTATCCTTGGCAGGTGGCTTGGGGTGGTTATATTTCCGTCGCCATGCTGGCTGATCCAGATTGCAGGGCGCTGATTCCTGGGCATCTTTAATAAGGATGAAGAAAAATGGTCTATGAATGCATATTATGAAACCACAGAAATGCTAAATGTCATACTGATGTTTCATAATACTCGGGGAAATTTGTAAATTTTTACTCATAACTTGATGCAGCCTACACCAGGTATAGAGCTTTTTAATATCTCCTCTGAATTGTGACTTGAGTATTGTTTACCTTTTCCTTTACCGATACTTTGATATCATTAATTTGGAAAGGTCCAACAGAAAAACTTGCCCACTTGCTCATTGGTTAGTTTAGCCTTACTAACTTTGTCAACGAAAAAATGAAGAATGACATCTTCCAGGCGCTCTCTAAAGCTGCAAACGTGTCAAACACAAGTTATGATATGTCACTGGTTCAGGGTTCGTGGGGGATTATTGCCCCTTTTTAAGGAAAGATCGTGTCCTTGCCGATTATAGAAGGGTAAATGATGTGTTCACGGGCAAATTGTGTTTTGAGTTGGCTGATATATCAGAGCAAAGGATTTCCCCTGAGGTCCATCAGCTGCTTCGAACCTATGGTAGCATATATATTCAATTCCTTAGGTTCACCTACATTAGAGTAGGAGGTTTTGATTATGAACCCACAAGACTACCTAGGTACTCTGCAGATTGTTTTGTGCTGGCAGAAGTATGTAGACAGTTGGCTTTTGTAGTAAACAGATATCTTTCGGAGGAAAAATGGGAAATTGTTTTCCCTGTTAAATTGGGCAAGCTTTAGTGCGAATCAGTGAAAAATGCAATCAACATTCGCTTTGATTTGTGTACTTTTGAATTTAAGTTTTATGAGGGAAGAGAAGGCTTTGATAATAAAGGGTTTGCAAGGTCATTCAAGGTTATCCCTATCTCAAATTGTATTTTTCCAATTAAAGATGAATATACATGGGCTGCAAGAGGATGGTTCAGAAGTGTTAATTTTATAGGATCTCTGATAGAAATAATAACAGATTTATATCAGACTTTACTTATTTGAGTTACTTGAATGCAACAGGTAGGCACCTTCAGAATGCTTCTGATATGCTGTGACTGGAATGCTGAATGCTGACAGGAATGTATTTGATAAGTAGGAGATAATTTCCACAGTAAGTCAAATTGTGATATTGCTATCAGGATTTAACTGTGTGATTTTTTGAGTCGAACTCATTGACCCATGTTTCATGAGTAGTTATTCAACATGAATCCATCTCTCATGAGAATAAATAGAACACTTAGCACTCATTGGATCTATGTGATGCTCATAGGGGTGAAGCACCGGGACTTCCCGGGAGGTCATCCATCCCAGTACTACTCCAGCCTGTGCGCACTTAACTACAGAGTTTCCTCTATGGTTAAATGCAAAACCTTCACTAAGTGTTGTGCCTTATGAACCATTCATTAGAAAACCCCTTAAGCTCACCAAGTGTTTCAGCCTATTATTTTGTAATCTGCAATGTTTCTTTATTAATCCTGTGACTGCAAGTATGTTATGTCTTTCATATTGCCTTGTCCACCGATGAGAGTAACTATATATACAAGTGTGAAGAGTTATGTCCCCATAGGGGCATGACCATAAACTAATGTTTGTTAACCATAACCATACAACGATTTAATCATACCCGATAACATGTTTGATAATGATCTTAACGTTTATCAAAGGCAATACAAATAAGACCTGATCCCTGATCAGATGTGATAGATAAATCTGAAAGTAATCCAATGTGTATTGGTGGCAGTCGTAATATCAAGAATGATAGAACCCGATGTGAATCGGTAACAGCAGTAACATATATATGCCTGATCTGAATCACATCTGTCTAAATTATACGTATACATATCTGTACATATATACGTATGCATATTATCATATATATATATATATATATATATATATATATATATATATATATATATATATATATATATATAAAAGCATAACATATTCAAATGCTCAGTATTACTCGACTGAAGCTAAACTTTCAACAAGAAGTTGTTGAACCAGAGTATTTGAATTAGAAGCGACTTTGCCTGCTGTAGATTGGATAAAGGATGAAGAGGCTAATATCATCAAGAGAATTAAGCCTATTGTTGAGTGCACAAGTGCCCGGCTGAAACAAAAGAGAAAAGAAAAGGCACCCAACATGCAGTCAAAAGAATCTAGGAAAAGTTCACAGTCTTCCCCTCTAACTAATAAAGTTCTCTCGGTTGATCATGTAGGTGTAAAAGAAGGTTCAACGGACCAACAACCAGCCTATTGTTCACAGAACCTCATCCCATGCTAAGATTTGAAAGCCAACGGGAATGGCAACCCAGGACTCCACCGTAATGGACTTAGACTAAGACAAAGAGCAAGATGCCGCTTCCATGAACAATGAACTCAAGGTTCAAGGGGCTATGGATACAGTTTCACGGGTGATTGACACTCTGATCACCTCGGTTAAAGATACATCAATGAAAGAAACCTCAGAAGCAGTACCAAATTGGTTATCTAACTCCATAACCAAAAAGCACAGTTTGGTACCAACATCTATTCCTATCAAGGATGTTGTGAGTAAATACTCTGTCAAAACTCCCAGGACTAAGAAAACGAAGAATGCTGCCAGGATCATTGCTGACTTGAAAAATGGGGAGGTGACTGCTGAAATTGCCCATTACAAACTAAAAAGAGACTATTAATTTTAAGTGTTGGTGACTTTGTAATAACTAGAGTGGATTTAGGGGTACTCAACAGAGAGACCAAAGAGCATTGTTTAGAACAATGCACTCAAAACATGCTGGTTCAATCACAGAAAGATGGAAAAGAGAAGGAGCTTAAACAAATTGTCAATACCCTTGCAAAATATATATATTTGTTCAGTGGATTTGGAGCATTAGCCCAGGTGCTGGCACCACAAACCTTTGATCCCAATTCCCTTGATAGCAAAAAGTTGCTGAGCCAATTGTAAAGAGGAAAAACGATCACTGCCACGATGGATAATTGGATTGATGAAATAAGTGAAGATGGGGTGAAGTTTATTCAGGAATCCAGTGTGGTTTTCAACGATGCAAAGGATTTGCTTGGAGAAGTTAAAACCCAAATACCACTTTAGGAGGCGGAGAAGGCTAAGTGGAAAGCAATAGTCACTCAGATTTCTGAAGTAGAAGAGTATGGAACTGCTAAGTTTTTAATGGAGAATCCCCTGAAGATAGTAGATGTGGGGATGCTTTATGTCCTGAAGAAAAATGTGGGGTGGAAATGCTCCATATACGGGTCTGTGATTGGTCAAGCTCCAAACATTGATAGTGAAATCAAAGGTATGTATGATATTTTGATTGAAGATATGTAAATTGTCAACCTAGCCAGTCTGCCACATTATGAAAAGGGAAATTTGGATTAGGAATATTTGAAAGGAAAAGGGTAATAGGATCATTTGAAAGGAATATTTGTGAGAAGACAAATCTCTTCACCAACACGTGTAGTTTTAGTATAACTTGGTGAAGCAGAGCTCAATAATTAAGGAATTTGTGAACGATTGTTGTTGTTACTACTCTTGGGAATAGAATAACATTTCTAAACCCTACTCCCTTTCATTTCTGCAAATTCTGTGAAAATCCTCCAAAAAAGTACTTCATTTCAAAAACTTTTGATAGCCCCTATATCCAGTATGATTTGAAATGAATTTGAGTGAAAATGTGTAAGGCCCCTTGTCATCATCAGCAAATCACATCAACCATCGAGCTTATCCACATCAAGACCTGACATAAAAGGAACCTTGGAGTCATCGTATGATCTTCTCGCAATCTTAACACACATGAGACTTTGTTCAAGAGAGGATAAGATACCTTGGAACTTTGTTCTACTGTTTGGTGGGTCATGAAACACACATCAACAGGTATCTGAAATTTCTTAAACATAGACACAATTTATACATAAATAGTATGCAAATAGCACTAAGTAAACTATGGTGTGAAATCTACTACTTCTGTTTTACTATTTAAATAATGAAAGTTTAGTTTCAAAAAAACTTCTTAAAGGAATTTCTTAGTGAATGACCAAGATTACCTATTGATTTCATTTTTTAAATATACTTCCGTTTGATATGGTGTGCATAAACTCGCTATATTTATATTGGCTACATATAATAAGGGTTTACATAGTAGTCAATTAAGTTGTGGATTTTTTAAGCATCAAGATGTTCAAACACTCTTTTTAAGGGTCAGCCATTCAGTGACTATATTGTGGTAAAAAATCTTGATATTTATTCTATTATGGTCACTATGATACATATTTGTTGTTTTAGTTTAAAAATTCATAATTGAATACTTCATTCAGTTTTGTTTTGTTCACAGATTTGCTTCATGTCCTCTCCTATCTGCCAAGGGATCTGAACTTTATTCAGCATACAAGTGATATAGGACAGAAAGAGTATGTAAAATATACTAATTAAACTCGAATGCGAAACCTATTAGTTTGGTTTATCTTTCTGAACTATGAATAGTTATTTAGCTACAAATATGCTTTGAGGAATCAGATCAGTTTTGCTTTTTGGTCCTTGACTGGAGGTTATTTATTTTGCAGGTATCATACTGTTAAACCTATTGTTATTGACACTGGACTCTACTCATCTGCAAAAAGTGAGGTATTCTATGCTACACAGAGGCGAATGATGCCGAATGCTTTTAAGCATTTTACAGGTTTATTTTTCTCTCACACAAATTCTTTGATGTACTCTTGTGCAAATCAAGGATTAATTAGTCATCTATAGGACTAATGTTTACTGCTTGTTTTTCTAATTGAAGGACCCGGAAATCTTTAATGCAGTGTTTACATGAATATATTTGTAGGAATGAATTTTCTGAATGGTGTGCTGTTAAATAGTATAATAATCACTTAGGAATATCTGCATCATTATCAATGCTTGGCAACAATTTTATTTTCTGTCTAAGTCAACCAAAGTGGTAGATCCAGTATTTTCATTAATTCCATCAGCAAACTGCTTCTTGGGATAAATGAAAAATAAAGAAGGATAAATTCTAAACCTTATTTTGTCTTTGCTTGCTTTACTTCTAATAGAAGTAATCAGAAAAAAATGGATAAAGAAAATGATATTAGAGAACATCAAACATAATATTTGTGAATCTACTTCTACTGTTCAGACAGAGACTCTCTATGGCAGAATGTCTGCAGGACCAGAAAACATGAGGCCAAGTAGGGTGATTTAAAACAGATTTCACATCAGCAGGGAGAAACAAATTTTATACGTAAGAATTTAGTACTTACATAGCATAACAACATTAACTTCTATAGTTTATGATCCAAGTTACCGGTCCCTGCATATAGTCCTGGATCCTGATTCCAGTACTGTTCTGTCTGGATTCTGGCTGGGCATCGGAATATCCTGTTGTTTCTGCAGAGAAATCCGTAGGCACCCAAGGCTGTGGGTTCCCTAAAACGGGTCCCATGTGCTATTTTAAAAAAAATTCTAAAAGGCATAAAAACCCCTAAATTTCAACCATAAAACATGCATTTGGAGTACATACTCCATCCACTTGGTTATGCAAAATCGTTTGGCTGCCAAAAAAGCAGAGGATTTGGTCTTGATACACTCCAACCCATAGATCAACCTATTGTGATAAAACGAGTCAGGCAATAAATTACTCCAAGATATGACCACCTATATACTGCAACTTATCGCTTGTATATTGCCAATATATTGGCGATATTTCATTAACTATTGCAGTTTGCCTCAAAATATCGGCCGTGCTAGTATTTTGGCCTGTGAGGGCAAAGAGCTTTTGGAGGGCAGCAACCATCATTTGCAGCCATCTACACTGATTTGTTGTGGATTTGGAGCAGATTTGAAGAGTTTTTTCAAGCAAATTTGGATTCACAAGTAAGTTTTCAATATTCTTTCTCTTTTGTTTGAAGACCATTTTGTCTTGTATTAAATGCATCCAAACACAAACTCTCTTGTTAATTTCAGGATTGCTGCAAATGTATTTGCACTGCCTGTTTGGTATGTGTTTTTCAAAGGCAGCAATCTTTCTCTTATATAGATTGTGAATGAGACATGTCCCATGGGACATGTCTATCATTATTACGTAATAAATATAATGACAATTTTAATTATAGTTTTATATATATATATATATATAATTTTCATGAATTATAATTATATTAATTTATCTTCAATAGTTTAGTCTCATAGGTTTATCTGACTTAAGCTACCAAACAACAATTCTCCTCCTTAGCTAGAGAGGATAAACACAATATTACCTCAACGCAAAAATCAAGAATGACAAGTTTTAACGACATCTTTGATCAGAAGATATACACCATTTTAGTTATCATTTCATGATATCAAGAGTAATGGCCTTAGAATATCAAGTCACATGACATTCTCCAAGTACTCAAAAAAATGTCCATAGATAAGGTATCCTCAATAATACTTATCATAGAAACATGCATGATCTGTTTAAGGAACTTAATCCACCATGCAAGTTATCATCTATCATGATCTTCTTGGACATCATAAGATGTCCATCACAACCAAAGGCCATGGTCCATTTAAGGAACTTATTCCACCATGCAAGTTATCATCTATCATGATCTGTTTAGACATCATAAGATGTCCATCACAATAGAAGGGCATGGTCTGTTTAAGGAATTAATCCACCGTGCAAGTTGTAATTTGTCATGATATGCTTTGACATCATGAGATGTCTATCATAATAGAAGACTAAGTTATCAAAAGATTGTAACCTTTAAATAATTTCTATAGATACAAGTGACAATCATTTGGGAAGTCATCACTTCTTCAAGATGTACACAGGGGGTAGGCCCATCAACACATAGATTTTGAAACTCCCTTTGAATATCAATCTTTTGAGCACCTCATCCAATGTTGCCTCAGATGAGGTGTCAGACTCCTCTGAATTTGATACCAATCTTCCTTTTCCTGCAATAACATCCTTGGAGAGAAAGGAAAAGATCAAGGCAAATAGCTCTTATAGTACATATAGAAATATAAATAATGAGTAGATAAATCTAATACTCAAAAATAATAAATACTTATTTGTACATCAACATCCTTGATTATCCTCGTCATTGATGTGTTCATCTTTGACTTTATTTAAATTACCGATGCCATTGTTAGATGCATTATTAGCAGTATGGTATTCCTATTCTCCTTCTCGTATCACGAAACTATTTCTCCTCCTTGTGCTTGGGTATGAACTTATTTATTCATTTAAATATCCTTTATTCCCAAGTCAAATATTTGTCTATGTATTATATTTATTTTTTCTTTCCTTCTTATTGTGAACGATATCATCTAGGGATTATTTGTTCCCTTTTTCTGATGGTTACCCTTTCTTACCATTTCTCTCATCAATCCACACATGATGGTTCGCCTTGATTTATTCGATGTGGATGATGGCTTTCCACATCGCTCCACTTTCATTGCTTTCCTCATTATATTCTCTCTGATCTCTGTACTTTTATCTGTCTTATCCGATGAGAGACTCCCCTTCTTTTATTTTATTTTTACTGTTCCCCACTATAGGTCAATACCTTTGACTTGTTACACATTCGAAGGGAAAGACATGGCGAATGCACATACAAACGTTTATTATTATTAGTATCATTTGGGAATGTACTTATGTCCACAACTTTCAAAGTGCATGTAATGTTGAGTAACAAAGGATTGTGATCATTACAAAAATGATGAATGGTGATATTGATAGATATTGGAAGGCCTTGTTTCGACAATGGTTCTTCATCGATCAAATTCTCTGCAATGTGTATTTGAACCCGTTTTGCCACTCGCATGTACCATATGTAATCTCAAATGAATCTCCATATTCTTCATATGATCACAATCTTCAACTTTGGCTATTTGTTTAGAGATTTTTTTGCCTCCCCTCTCTCCTCTTCATCTATTTTTGATCCTTTACTCCAAGTCTTCCACCAAGATAACTCATAGTTTTGAAAATTCTTATAACTGTTCTATAAGATCTATTACATTTGTTGCACTTGTAGGAATGAAATACATCTCACACATTCCACCATCATTCATTGCCACCTGTGACTACTGTACATCTGCTAAAAACATGTTGACCTTATAACTAATATGCTTGGGAATCGCCTACTCTGATACCATGTTAATTTTAGGATTGCTGCAAACGTATTTGCACTGCTTGTTCAGTATGTGTTTTTCAAAGGCAACAAACTTTCACTTATATATATATATATATATATTGTGAATGAGACATGGAGAGACATGTCCCTTCATGGGACATGTCTTCATATTCATTATTACGTATAAATATAACAACAATTTTAATTATAGTTATATATATAATTTTCATGAATTATTATTATATTATTTTCTCTTCGATACTTTAGTCTCATAGGTTTATTTGATTGAAGCTACCAAACATAAACATCTCTCATACCATTTCCAATCAACCTCAACTCCTTTTAGAAGGTTATGGATCTAATACCAATTTTTGCATTTTTTTCACATTTTTTCCAAAAACTACATCTTTTTCTTAAACAATTCATAACCTAGCACTTTTCTTTTGTTTTTTTTCCTTTTTCTTTCAAGTTTCAGCTATTTTAAAACTTATCTAAAGTTTTAAACTAAGTTTGTTTCTAAATTTCTTTATTGAATTTCTAAATTTGTGCCCTCATTTTGTATGTGAGACATGTGTAGGTTGATTCTTCATCAGAATGGCGAATGCAAATACCTCTATGGCTGGGTCTATCATTGCCTCTATAGATGATTGTCCATTAGGATATACAAGAACACGCCCTAAAGTGGCTAGAGACAAGACATGGGAATATGTTTTTGAATGACTCAAATTAAATAGTGTGATATGCATAAAATGTGAAAAAGTTATTAGTGGAGGCATATCTTGTTTGAAATACCACCTTGGAGGGATCACAAAGCGTGACACAAGGGATTGTGATAACACCACGACTGAAATAAAGAGAGATGGATGCCTTGCTATGTGCCCAAGAAGAGAAAAAGTTGCAAGGGAAAGGGCAAAATTGGCCATGAGGGCAGCCATTTCTGAATCACAAGGTATCTCAAGACTCACTATCTCCTTTATAAAAATCATTTATTAATTTACTATCACCATCATTTGTTTAGAATCTACATTTTGCTAAAATAATAATCATTGAGTTATTTCATAATGAAATAATGTGGGTTGTGACTAGGTATCCCAAAAAACCTTGAGGAAGACAATGAAGCACTTGAGGGCATAGTGGGTGCACAATGTGGCCCATGGATCCACAAATATACCATTCCTATGGTTTTAGTAGACCACTGCCACACATATCTTCTATAAATGACTTTTTTGTGCATAGAAATACTTGTAGAGCACAACCATCACTATAGGGTATTGTGTGGAACAATGATGTGCATTGGCAAGTTGACATTACATGTGCCGATTTTTGGTTTTTTAACAACATCCCATTCAATGTTTCAGCTAGTCCCTATTGGCTGAATTTTATGACATGAATTACTGTGGTCGAAAAATGCTACAAAGTGCCTACTCCTAAAGACTTTAGTGAGAGGTTAATTCACTTGTTTTATTTTATAAATGTTTTATAGTTTTATATTTTACTTAATCAAAGTTGTGTACTTGATGTTAATTTCGCACTTATGGGTTGCTCAAGATGCTGTTTGTAGGGCCAAAGATGTGGTTGATTATCAAAGATTACAATGGAAACAATTTGGCTGCACCATACTTTCAGATGGATGGACGGATGCAAGAAACTGAACCGCCATCAGTTTTTTGATTTTTTGCAAGGATCAAGTGGTCTTATTGAAATCCTTGGATGCCTCGAACAAGATAAAGACATCTGAAACCTTGGCTCTAATGTTAGAGAAAGTTGTGATGGAGGTGGGAGTTGATAATATGGTGTAAATAATAACCAACAATGTAACAACATATATGGCAGCGATTAGGATTCTCCAAGATAAGTATAGCACACTTTATTGGTTTCCTTGTGCAGCTCATGTCATTGACCTTGTTTTTAGATGACATAGGAAAATTGGATTGGGTGAGACCAGTTGTAGAGGATGCAAGAAAGATAACTATTGAAAAATGATAGCATCTGTTAGATTTATGAATGATAATCAAATATTGATTATCATCCACATACCAGATCAAAAATATCATGTGATTCCAAGTATAATGGCAATCTGCATTTGCAGATTATTATTTGATTTGTAGATTATTATCATTTCATGCTCCTTATATAATATTCGAGCAATGATCATTAATGATTATATTTGGATAAAATGATCAATTGCCGTAGAGATTACAATCAGATTGAATCTGATTATATTATCTATACAAATTGTTGATTTTGTTATTAACATAATCAAATTGGTTAAGTGCAAAAGTAATGCAAACCCAGTTAGTGTTCAGGTGCCAAGTAGATAATAAAAGGGCACTAATGAAAGGGCATGTCATGAGTGGACATGCCTACACTTTGTGGAGACATGTCCACTCATTGGACATGCTTCTTTAATTCATTTATATGGCAGATCTGATTGACCAAGAGGAACACCAAAATCAATTAGTCAAAGCCTCTTGGAGATCGAGCATCAATATTGGATTCAGATTTGTGAATTCAAGAACTAGTAATTCTTAATATTGTTTGCACACCATTCACATACCCATATTTGATAAGTATACAATTATCCATATTTTGATTACAACCTGCAAGAAGAAAATAGCAGACATTAAGCATATAATTCAAGAGTCAAGAAATTAAAAAAGACATATACAGTTCAAGTCTGCAATAAATCCATTCATATTTAACAATAGCCAAATACATTTACAATCACCCTTGGGTTCTCAGCTCGATGAGAGAATTCACCCATGGGAAGGAGTTGTTTAGACCTGCTACCACAAGGTTTGCAGTGATTTTCTTAACATTGGAAAGAGTTATTAGTTCTTAGAATCCTTTGAAGCAATTGTATTAGAGTCCAGAATGGCTAAACTCAAGCTATTTAAAGAAGCTTGATGGTTAGAGTGTTGCATACATCTGTTGGCATTAAGTTATTATTGCCATTAGTGACAACACTTATCTGTATCAGTATAGCTACCGAGCTCATCACTTAGTCTACAATGTATACCGACCATTCAGTGGTTACCTTGTACATTCATCACTTAAGCAGTTTACACCGAGCCTTGCAGTTCACACCGAGCATTCAAGTGTTAACCGAGTTGAGTATAGCTACCGAGTGAATGTGCAATCCAGCAGTGTCTACTGAGTTTACAGTGTTCACCTAGCTTCGCAGTGTCTACCGAGTGATGGAAGCACAGTGTCTACTGAGTGATGGAAGCACAATGCCTACCGAGTGATGCAAGTGCAGTGTTTACCGAGTAATGAAAGTATAATGTTTACCGAGTGAAAGCAAGGTAAACGAAGGATTCAGTTTTTACCGAGTGAAACTATATCCATCGAGTCTCCAATGGTTACTGAGTTCAGAACTACGTCAGGTGATTAGTATGGACTGAGCCTTCACTTCTACCGAGTGCATGACGATGCCAAGTAATGCAGTGGACGCCAAGTATCAGAAGGTCACCGAGTCAGTTCAGTGAACTCGAGTTATTTACTGTTTGGCCGACTCAGTAATATTTTGTTCACTTGTGTTTTAGCCGACCTTGCAATTGTAATTATTGGAATGGTATATATGTAATGTATTATATCATTTGCAAGATGAATGTGATGAGAATCAGAGTAAAGAGAGAGACATGTAATGTTTTGAGAACTGCAAATGTGAATCAGCAGAAGAGCAGAATATTCAGCAAGGTCTACAAGGAGCAGTGATGATTCATCAGTCACAAGAGGTGATATATACTTCAAGGATCTAATCAGCAAATCAAGTTTGTAAGTAGATCCACTGTTTCATCCTAATAGGTGAATCAGTTTTGTAAATCCTTTAACAGGGTAGACTTAACAGTCTTTGTATAAATCTCCTAACAGAGTGCATACTTCAGTGTATGTTTGTAAATCCTCTAACAAGGTGGACCTAGTAGTCCTTTATGCTCCTAACAGGGTAAATCACCAGAAGTGGTCAATGTAAGCCTTAACAGGCCAACTTCATACTGCAGTAACGAAGTTTTGTGGGTATCATCCCCACCCCAGTTTTACTTTCTATTTGGAAGGTTTTTGGGTCACCAAATCACTGTGTACATGTGTTATGGATGTTTGATTTCTCATATATGCAGTAGATTAGATGAATGAATGGTGAATAGTTAAAATGCTGAATTGTTCAATGTTTTGAATTTACTGATTCACCCCTCCCCTCTCAGTAACCTATCATATCTTGAATATTTCCAACAAAATCATCTTTGACAAACACTTTCGATGGTGCTACAGAAATTGTGAAGGCAACTTGGATGCTTCAAAAGTTGAATATTTAATTTTGTTGTAAATTATTCATTATTAATTTACTCTAGCCTCTGATCAATGGTAATCTCTGTCTACTTTTCAATTGTAGGTGATGGAGTCCTTGGTAAAAGTTCTCCGCTTGGTAGATGGGGAGAAAACTGTAATGGGGTATCTTTATGAGGCCATGGATAAGGCCAAAGAGTTTGTAAAAAAAATACTACAGGGGGGACAACCTCAAATTTGATCCCACGTGGAAAATATTGATAGGAGGTGGAACAATCAGCTCCACTAATCCATCCATGTGGCGGGTTACTTCCTTAACCCTTCTTTTTGCTTCTCTCCATCGTATGCGGATCCCAACAGAGAGGTCATGGCGAGCTTCTTTGATTGCATGCAGAGGATGGTACTTGATGTTGATTTGGAGACCTCGTTGTGGTTGAGATGGAAATGTATCAGAATGCAATGGGAAAGCTATTCTCCTTAAACTTGGCAAGAAGATGAAGGAACACTCAAACCTCAAATGCAATATTTGGACTTTTGGCGTCTTTTGCATGCAAGATAAGTAGATAAAAACGAAGTTTCTAAGATATGTTCACCTTGTTTTCTAACCCTTTATTATTTATCTTGCATATGTTTGGTGGCAAAAGTAGGGTGGAAATGTTCCAAATTTGCAAAAATATGCCCTATGCATCTTATGCCAGCCATGTAGCTCATCCAGTTGTAAGTGTAACTGAAACTTATTCGAGACCATTCACACGAAAAAGAGCAACCAATTAGCATAGAGGTGCCTTAGTGACCTTGTTTATGTGCATTATAACCTTAAGTTGCGTAAAAGTAAGGTAGACTTAGTAGTAGTTGGTCCTCTTGATTTGGATGACTAGACCCCTACCATGGTTGGACATTACAGGAACAACCTCCATTGTTCACAAACAATGCAATTTGTGATTTGGAGAGGAAGGCTATGGAGGAGGGTGGATTCGTAGTGGGATTGGATGACATTGATGTGGACATTGAGGAGGATGAGGGGATTGAGAGTGAGGAGGATACAAATGATGAGGAGACATTGCCAATGTTAGCACCATCTACATCTAGGATGGAGGTCTATCCACAACCACAACCACAACCACAACAATCTTCTAGGGCTAGACTCCCTTCGACTTGAGTAGTTTTTATTAGAGTTGTGAAGGGGAAGAGGAAGATGTAGCCTATTTTTATATTGTACTTGACACTTGTATTTGTTTATAGTTTTACAAAGACAATTTGCAATTTTTAGTTTTCTTTAGAGTTCAAACTATTAGACCATAGGTACTTGCCATAAATATTCCACTCGCGAATGTGATTTTGTATCTTATTTGCATTTGTATATACCTAGTTTAGCTTTTTTGGTTTGTTTACACATTTAGTGTCTCATTAGATGCATCTCCCTATTGAATTTTGCCAAAAAAAAGCATTTCTAATTAAATTTAAGCAAATTTTTAAGTTCTTGATATTTTCCCGATAAGTTCCTTACTTATCTCTGATATTTTCTTTTGCACTCGGTGATAAGTTGCCAATAACGATAAGTTGAACTATTATCCAAGCTTTTCCCATTGTCGCATACAAAAGCGAACTTGCATGAGGGTGCGAGAAGGAATTGGGATCTAGTCCTCGGGTGTGCTGATTTAGATGCCATAGTTGCACAACTTGCCCAAGTCTCAGTAGATGAACAAGAGGTAGCTGTTTCACATGACATGAACATAGCAAGTGCCACAACTTTTGGTTCAAATGAAGTTTGAGTGGAACCAAATGTTGACCTTGATTCTTATGATCATAATAGAGATGAATTTGGATATTAACTAGCATTTGCATCAAAAGAAGATGCAATATTTAGGCCGATAGTAATATATAGGAGGTATAAATGAAGTAGTAATAACTATGTTCCCCCGAGTTTTTGTGACGGGGATGACAGGGAACAGCGGGACCATTTTGAGACGACAATTTTTTTTGGCGATTTTTTTTTTGGGGGGGGGGGGGTGGGGTAATGACAAATAGGGACAACAAAAGTGACATTTTTGTTTATTTTCTTAATTTTTTGTGTGTTAAAAAATTGGGGACGGATGCAAGTCCCCAATGAAATCCCCGGGACAGGGACGTCCCTGAAACGTTGGCTTTTTTTGGGGGAAGCGTCCCTAAGGAACATAGAGTAATAATGACAAAAGTTACAAATGGTTGAATTCTGTAAGCATTTTTTTTAACATATGCCTCTTCTTCTCCTTCGCATTCAATCTTAATTCCCCAAATCTTCATAAAAACTATTTACAATCAAAACATTTCTACAACTACACAATTTTAGGCATCTCATTAAGTGTATTCCCTTCTTTATATTCTTATTTTGTATGTTTCTCATAATTATAACTATAATATTTAAATATTAGTTTCCTTTTTTTCATAACTTTAATTCTAGATTATATTTGTCTTATAGTTTAAATGAATGTATGAATATGTAATAAGTAAATTCTTTAACTTCAAAAAATTACATACACAATTAGTTAAAAAATATTAAATTTTATTTTTCATTTGGGTGGTCTGTTATTCTGTTGCAGTGTAAACAATTATACTGCTATCAAAATTAAAACAGCTTCTTGTATGATACTAATATAAAAAATATAATACAATAAAATTACTATTTTTATAACTAAGTTAGTAAAAGATAATATAATAATTAGCTAATAGTTTAATTCATATCTGAATATCCTAATGATAATAAAAATAAAATAGAAAATTCTCTATTTGTATCCATGTCTTTTGGAGACAACTTGTGTAGCTTCAGGAAGTATAACATACTAATGGAATTTTTCTCAAGACCATGTAAGCCATTGTAAATTAATTAACGTAATAAAGGGAAAAGTTCTGAAAATGCAAAGACACGAGAAAAATCCTTGAAAACATTCAAAGTCCTAATTAAAATTCTAAAAGTATTTCCTAAAGCCTTAGTTCATGACACCCTGCCCTTAAATGTCTATTATACAAAAAAGAGGCTATATATTGATTTAAAGATATACATTGAAATCACATGGAGGAACAGAGAGGCAGGGTAAAAATTTAATTGCTTAAAATAAGTGTATGGCGGAGGCTACTGGAAAAACAAACGGTCCTCCAAGCACAGAACTGGCACCTGCGATCAGTGGAGTAATGGCAATTTGGTGGAGAAACCAACGGAGGTTAGCAGCTGACTTCAATCCTGATTTCCTTGTACCATGCTGAAAGGATGGAAAAATTGGCTGCAAATATGATTAGAAAATTTCTTGTGAGTGAGACATTACATTTTCTGGACAAAATTTGCTGTATAATAGCCTATCGGCTAATAATGAAATATGCGTTGTAATTTAAATTTTCACTGTGTAATGACATTTTGAGACTTGCAAAATATGAATATGATATATGAGGTGTTCTATATATAATTTTATTTGCAATTTTCAATTTATGAGTATCACGCTTCTAACTTATTATTATATGTTTGATGTTTTGCACCAATGATGAATGAACGTTGAAAATGTTATATGTGTAAATCTATGAACACACACATTTGAAAATATTTATATCTATACTTGCATTACCAGAGCCTGCCCTTTTTCTTTTGCCGAATTCAGTACGCCGAATCTGTATCAGAACTAGAATGCTAACTTAGTTTATGAATTATAAACTGCCGAACTGGATTGATGTTGTATTTAGAGGGAAAATATAGGTAGTACTTGCAACCTATAATTAGCAATGGAAAACAAACAGAACTGCTAGACTCAAAATTTTCATCCTTGAAACTACAATCTAGGGCAAACCAGCCAGAAGATGCAAGCTCAGCTACCTTAGTTTCCTTATGGTCACATCACCTAAATTCTGTTTTCTCGAGGTGATGTCCCTTCTTGGGATCCTCTGGGTTTCTGCTCTAGAATAGCAATTCTGACTTAGGTCAAGGGATGCAATTCATATCATTTATAATAATGTCAACTATACAAGATAATCCTGGTTTAAGTTCTACAACAGTATGGACTAATGGAGATTGATAGTGAAAATCATCAGGAGTTCATGATAACCTCTAGATTCAGTAATGCGATCTCATGGTAATCTCTAGATTCGTTAAATGTTTAGTAAAAAATATTAGAAAATCATGGTAACAAGTAAACATTGTTTAAATCAAAATACACCGAAAACATTTATAATTATTCCAAGGCATATTCCTATAGCAGTCATATTAGAAATTCATTGGAACTGTTCGCAAATCGCAATCTCATGGATGGTGTTGATGCGAGTTCTATGACCTCTTCAACATGTAGAATCAAATACTTAGTAATCCAAATGAAACACCAAATCTCCAACTGTCTCTTGAATGGAAGCTCATATGCTAGACAATGTATATGGATTGTGTGATCAAATGAGGCAGCCTCAAGGTTCCTTGTAGTTGGAGCTTTTTATCTAATTGTAATGATGTGATATGCTAGTATCACAAAGGGACTTACACTGTTCATTTAATGAGCATCAACTACTTCAGATACTTCTGATCAAATAAACTGTAAAAGGGATAAAGAGTTTAGAAAGCTTTTCTACTTTTAGAATGCAATTACAGATGTCACTGTGCATGCTGTCCTTGGTAGTGCTTTTGTTTCTTTTACTCCATCAATTGGCTCTTAATCCCCAATTGATGGGACTGAAACTCAATTCACTTACACTACTTGACTCAATCTAGCCATCAACCTCAACCAAGCTAGTGTGATCTCCTAAGGTAAAATTAAGATGTTCAAATTGTTACCATCACATTAATACATCAGTGAATGCATATCAACGTTCAAACAATAATTAAAGTAAAGCTCATTAAACTTCTAGTTGACCATGCAAGGCAAACTTACGATTAACAAGAAGCTAGTGGTATGGCCTAATTGAGTTTCACAAAGATGGATCCACAATATCTTCCATTTATGTACTTCTCAACTCAAGCATCCCAATTCGACTCCAACTCAAGCATGCTTAACCATGGAGTTTTCTCCAACATTGAGCTCCTCTTAGCATGCTATCCCATTTGCAAAACTGTCAGCAAGTTGGGTAGCAAGAACATTTGCCTAAGGTTTTGCAAATGGGTTAGTAAGCTAAGTTTGATTCACATTGTAGGAACACTTGAGTTGGAGTCTTACTGTGATGTGTGACCTCTTGTGAAGGCCTAATGCTTCACCCCTGTGAGCATCACTGACATGTAATTACTGCTAAGTGTTCTGTTCGTTGTCATGAGAGATGGGTCCTTGTTAGCCACTCAATGAGCTTCACCCAAAACCTACATAGTTGAATCTTGATAGCAATATCACAAACTCACATATTCTCTAAATTATAGTTTGAAAATTTTGAATCAGCATGTATTCGGTAGCCCTAACTAGGACTCTTATGTGGTACTTGGAAAAGAAAATACAGAAAAGCGGTGGTTTTAAGTTTGTTATTGGGCCTACCTACAGTTTTGAGTCCTTCGTAAAAACTTGCAAGTCCTTGACTTGGATTCGCTAGGGACTCTCCTTGCGAATCTGCCGTGAAAGTTCTCAACTATTTTACACATGGATGCATCCCCACCCCTCTAACCCCCGCCCCAGTTCCTGGAGGTGTTTCAGATGAGATGTCTTATACCCATCCTTAGAGCAATTGGGAATATCTCAGACGTCTCTTGACCATGTTGGGGACGGCTAGGTGCTGCATAAAGAAAGCAGTTTTTCATAAGGTTATAATGGTTAATAACAATTTAAAAAGACTGTAAAATATATCATGACAGCATTAGAAAAAGTAGTATAACAGGACAGCATTATAACAACAGCACCCACTATTAGGATGGCATTATTACAGCAATTATATTGATCATGACAATAGTGACAGTAATTTCCATTTTATAAGAGCAAATAAATTAATCACAACAGTGACATAAATATATCTGATTCAAATTCATCCTTGATGATATAACAGTTAACTCTACTGGCAATAATTTGGATTTTTTGTTCATTGTTTGAAGTTGCAAACTTAGAGTTCTTGATATGGTACTACAGGTGTATTTGCCATAGCCTGGTATAGTATGGTACACATATTCCAACTTCATTTTAACAATTTCATGTTATATTGCTGTTCATTGACTCAGAAATTTGACTCTCTCACATATGCACATGCATATTGCTATTGCACAAAAGATTGACCTGTCCATGCCCGATACAACCACTGGACCTATAGAAGACACAAGAGGCTGTTAAACCAGGTTGCAAATCCAGTGAAGGATACTGGCCCACTACCAACAATCTTTTTCCCATTGTTACTCGCCTTGGCCTACAAGACTTCGTACTTGTAACCAAGCTTCGATACCAGTTGATAACTGCTAGGTTGCCATGGCACCAAAAGATCAACCTGTCAATGTTTGATACAACCACTAGACTTATAGAAGATACAAGAGTTTGTTAAACCATGCTGCAAATCCCGCAAGGGGCACCAACCCATTGCCAACAACATACACATACACATACACATACACATACACATACCCACTATCCCTAGAAAGGGCCATCTGATTGCCATCCCTGAGACTGCTGTACCCCATCCCTGTCCCAAAAATGCCGTGGAACTTAGGTCTCAAAACATTATTATATAGCTGGTGCAATAAATAGACCAAATGAATTTACACACCAAATTCTTACATATATAGTGTTGCTCCCCCAAATGGCCATCGGATCACTATCCCTGAGACTGCTCTCCCCCATCCCTGTCCCAAAATGCCATCAAACTTAGGCCTCAATACATTATTCATTAACTTCATCAATATAGCTGGCGCAATAAATCAACAAAATGAATTTACACACCAAGTTCTTACAAACTTTGTTCTGTTCAGAAAGCCATCTTCCATGTATCCTCCATATAAATGTGATGATACCCAGATTTGAGATCCAACTAAAGAAAATACTTTTGGACGTTTAAATTAGTTCAACAATTCATCTGTGGGAGTGAACCCCTATTTTTGATGGTGATATTGATCAAGACTCTATAATCTATGCCCATTCCCCAAGAGTTGTCCATCCTCTATACCATGACAATAGGTGATATATGTGAAGTATTAGTGTGCATGTCCTCTTTTTGTAAGAACTCCTGCTGTTGTTTTTACACTTACATTGCCGCCAACAAGTGATTCCCTGGATAAACCTAAGTTATGGAGATTTGGGAAGCAATTGAATCTCACACTCTACCCGTTTATGGTGACAAAGGTTGAGGAGCTTGGAAGTATTAGTGCATATGTCCTCTTTTTGTAAGAACTGGTGCTGTTTTTTTACACGAACATTGCTGCCAACAAGTGATTCCCTGGATAAACCTAAGTTATGGAGATTTGGAAAGCAATTGAATCTCATGCTCTACCCCTGTTTATGTTGACAAACATTGAGGAGCATGGAACATGTCTTGAAAAGAATCTTGTAGCTCTGCAAACTCTTAACACGCCAATAGTACTATAGTACAGTCAATTGTAGAGATTTCTAGACCATCATTTTGCTGATCTTTCAAAATATGAAAACAAGGCTATATGTTTTCCTGTATAAATCTAATCGCTTGGTTGTACCTTACCATGGCAAAAGTTTGGGCTTGGTCTGATGTGCTTTGATGATATACTTGATCCTATCCTTGATCCATTGGTATTTGTTAGCTCTCCTTAAGGCCGAGAAGTATTGGCTGTGATACATATTGCCTTATAATGGCTTTTTCTGCAATGGAGGTTGTAACTTGAGGCTCCAGTTCATGGTGAAACCTGATGTGGAAGGAAGAGTGAAACCTGAAACGAAGGGACATAAATTTACAGTAAAAAGTCAGAGAAAGGGAGCCAGAGTAAGAGATTGAGTACTCGTTCTTAATTCTACACTTTTAAAAGGATCTAGCTGGCTCTACTTTAGTAGAAATATATTGAGCTTGCTTCTCATACATTCAGATTTAGTAATCAATTGGCTGTTTTGCAGCTGCTAGTGATAAATATACCCACTTATTATTTTATTGGTCTTCTGATTTATTATGCAGCTTTGGGTGTGGGAATGATACATTGTATGGTTTTTGTTTGGCCTGAATATGCAGAAACAAAAGTTGGTATTGCATGCAATGTATATGTGGAACCATATATCCTTTTTCAAATAAAAAATGTTCCAAAATGAGTATACAATATTGTTCAAGATAAATGTTCTGAAATGCTTTTGGTCTCTCACCACCTCAAATCCGGGGATAAAGCTCTATACAAGCAACTAAGCATGTAATAGAAGCCTAAATCACTCTTGAATATAGTAATTATTGAACTTTTAACTACTGATTGGCATATTTAGATAAAGTCTAATTCTTATGCATTGTAAGGTTTAAATTTTAAGAAATAGCAAAATAATGAATAGAGGTGTATCAGTCAATAGAGTATACCTAACTTCCTGTGATGATGGGATAACTTTTTGTATGGTTCTTTTTTCAAATTGCATTTGCTTTAATCTTTGTCAAAATTATTGTTTCTTTTATAGGTTCAGCATTTGCGTTATTAAGTCACAACTTCATTGAATATTGTATTCTGGGATGGGACAACTTACCACGGACAGTACTGTTGTATAGTGCAAACATTCTTCAACCTCAAGAGTCATACTTTCAGACAGTTATTTGTAATGCACCAGAATTCAAAAATACAACAGTTAATAGTGACCTGCAGTATCTGACATGGAATACTTCTTCCAAACCAGAGCCATATTACCTTAATGTAGGGGATTACAAGAAGATGGTACAAAGTGGTGCAGCTTTTGCAAGACCATTTCATGAGAATGATCCAGTTCTTGACAAGATTGATAGAGTAGTTTTGCATCGCAGGCATGGTTTGGTTGCTCCTGGAGGCTGGTGTGTTGGCAAGTCTAGTGGGAATAAAGATCCTTGTTCGGTATGGGGTAACATTAGTATTCTCAAGCCAGGAACAGGTGCTAAACGATTTAAAGAATTGGTACTTAGACTTGTTGCCAATGAGACGTTTCGTTCTAACCAATGCAAATTTGTTTAAGAAGGGTGCCTGAAAACATCTCACAAATGCAGTTCTCATGCAAGTGCCACTTCATTTCTGTGTAGCCCACCTTTTGATAACGTGATTGCCAGTTGAATGGAGGATTATTTTTATTGCAGAGTAGCTGAAGATATTGAGAATTTAAGCAACCTACATTTCTCTGTTACAGTGGCTCACTATTAAAATATTTTAAAATTTTTCCTCTGGATGACTTGGCGAAATCATTTATGGTAGACTGAAGAATACAGAGTTACTGCCAGGTCTCACTGCTGTCAATTTTGAGTTGGTATTGGCTATGTTAATTTTAGCTTTCCACTGTTGTTTTGGAAAAATCTAACTGCAGTGGTGTAATTGTATGTCTTTTTTAATTCATCAAATGTGCCAAGATTATATATTTCTGCACAAATCCAGCGAGAAATTTCTTCAACTTGATCTCAGAACTGGACCAAGATGAAAAAAAAGTTGAAGTAAAATGAGTGATTGTTTCGGTCACATGTTCTTGTTGTGACTCTATGAGAAGCTCCGACTAATCAAATCCTATCTGCATGTAACCAAGCAAATTGGTGAAGTTGAGCCTTTAGAAGTATGTATCAATTTGCAGCTTCAGTGACAATGCTCTTTGTCACGCAATTTCGTTGAATTTCCTGTCATTATGACTGTTTATACAGTGGATAATGCCACACAGTGAGATTCCAGATTGATTGTTTATCCATTCAATTATACCATTGAATACAACATTTGGGTTTGACTTACACACAGATTCTAGAGCCTGTGAACACAGTACATGGCAACAGATCGGATCAGCCTGATATGTAGACCATCATGTTGTGGCATCCTCTTATCACATTGTCTTTCAGAAGAGATGTTAGCAACCTTTTGTTGAAGGCATCCTTTGAAATGATTTTTGTAGGGAGGCGGCTTCTATATTTTTGTACCAACTGGTGGGACTGTTCCAGCCATAATTAATCATTGAAAAAACAAAAAGGAATTTGTAATTTCAACATCTTTTTAGTGCGTTCACTCGAGCATTGAGAACTTCCTATTTTATGATGAACCAATATTTGCTGCTAAATTTATACATCAAACTCACAGCATCTGTTATTTGTAACTTGAATTTGCCTCCATAATGCGTATTTGAATACATTTTGTCATGCGCACAATTCAAGGGAAATATACGCCCACATGCCATTGCAACTTATTTTTTTAATTTACCACATTGAAAGCAGATATATAATGGTTGCATTTTAAGCAGCTCATATCAGAGTTGAAAAACTATGAAGTGACTATAATGATTTTGCGCTTATCTTGTGAAGTATGTGCATAAAGATGTCAAACACCGACTAAATTATATCAAACAGTGTTCTAAACAAGTGAATTACATCATACTAATGGCTCTAAAAACATCGTGTAAATGTGCATCTATGAATGAGTAATTGCAATTTAACGAACTTCAGTAGTACATTGAAAATAGAAGGAAATTATTTTGCCATGAACTAAGCACACATTTCAACAAGAAGATGTTTGGTTGTGCTTTTGGCTTAATTGGGTGGAGAAGTGTATTGTTAGAGAATATCCGACCAAATGCACGAGGCACCGATTGTTAAATTTCTTCAGAATGAAATAAAAAAACACTTTAATATTAATACTTCGACAAAGGATAAACTTGAGATTCTCAGTCCATGTTCCACTGTGCCCCCAATTGTTAGATTCTCGCATGAGAGAAAAATACACGTCAACATATTACAAACTTAGATTCGCAGTCCATGATATTGATTGAGACACCAATTGACAGATTCCCACAAAAGGGAAATAACACCACTTTTATACACAGGATAAACATGAGATTCGCAAAGTCAAATGGTTCGGGGGAAAAAACTCAGTTGCTTGCAATAATCATTTCCACTATTATAATTATTTTTAATTTAAAAATGTCATATTTTTGATATTTCATTTGAGAACTTGCATTGTACACTTTGTTGGTAAACAGATTGTTCTTTCCAATGTAACTCTTACATGCCCGAACCTGTAAGAAACAATTTGATACCAACAGTTGAATAATCTATCATGAGATTGATAGATTTCCTCTGAATTGAAAGGTACAGCTCCTTTATCAATGATATTCAATGAATTTGTTTGTTTCTAAACTAATTGGGTACGTTCTTAACCCGAGAACGGAAGAGGAAAACCAAGCCAGCCTTAGACAGAACTAACTCAGGCAGATTTTAACTCCTAAATCTAGCCAATGCCAAGAATCCACAACTCCTATGACTTCTTGATATCGGTAATGCAATATAGATGAAAATTATTTGAATGCAATGAATAAATGAAGATTTAATATTCAGATTTATGCAATAGGAATACGTGCAAATACTCTGATCTACAACACATTCATTATTTGACGCAAGATGCAAGATAATGTCCAAAACTGAACACAACAATACTTTGATTGAATATATTAGAAAATAATACTCAAATTCTCTGATTTGAAGCAAAACTCTTCTTTGTTTTGAATACAACAAATACAATGCTCTGATTTTTATTTGCTTGCAACTCTAGCCAAATCTATTACAGAAATCAATGCATGAAATGAAATGCATAAAATAAACTACTGTCTTCCCTCTACTTTAGGAATACCTACTCTTGCAGAAAAGAAGCCCCTCTCAATGGAAAAGGTTTTAAAATAAATACATTTTCCAGCAACTGTTTGGTTTCTTCTAGTGACTTTTTAGTTTTGTAACTGATCTTGTCTCTTCGACTTCTCATATTTTTCCTTTTGAAAATTGATATGCTTATTAACTTTTAAAGTTAATAATGATAGATATTAACATATTTAAATTATATGTTAACAATTGACATTTAAATATGTTAAATCAATATCAAAATCTTTCCTTCATTGAGTGGATAGCAAAATAAATAATTCTGCCAGTTAAAAATGAGCCATTTTTCGTGGGGCATATCTTTTTATTCCACCATTGGATTGAGCTCATTTTTGGATATGTTCTTCCAAACCTAGTTATCTTCATCCTGACTGGAGTGATCGGAAAAATAATCAATGAGTAAAAAGATATGAATTTCTGAATTCTGCTCTATATCACTGCTACAAAATCAGAATCAATAAAATAAAATTTCCAGCCATTGTTCTTTCAATGCTCTATAATCCATGTCTTCAATCTGCAACAATGTTATCTTCAATGCTTACAATGTTAATTCTTTGCTAAAATTTGGGAGAGATTCTTTGGAATTCTTATAGCGGAAATCTGACTTTTGTTTTCTCCCTTGGTAGAAAATTGAACTTTGACTGCGAAAGTCGTAGTGGAAAATGAATTTTCCATTTCCATGTAGTGGGCACAATTTTAATGTAGATTGACTCACAAATTTTTTTTTTTGAGTAATCTTGATGCTAGATCCCATATACCTTCATCTTGGATTGAGATTTGCCTTTTCTCTCCTCATGTGGAAAATTGGACTTTGCCTGCGAAAGTCGTAGTGGAAAATGAATTTTTCGCTATGCATTTTTCTTTTTGTTGGAAAATGAAATATTTGCTTCTCCAATGGAAAATTAGAAAATGACTACGAAAAGCGAAGTAGAAAATGAGTTTTCCATTGCACATTTTTCCTTTGGTGGAAAATGAAACATTTGCTTCTCCAATGAAAAATCTGAAAATGACTGCGGAAGTCGCAGTGGAAAATGAGTTTTCCACTAGACTTCATTTTTCCTTTGGTGGAAAATCACAAGTTGACTTCTCCATTGCAGAAAATTAGAAAAGTGCTTCTTCATAGTAGAAAAATAGAAAAGTGCTACGAAAGTCGCAGTAGAAAATGAGTTTTCCACTACACTTCATTTTTTTTTTGGTGAAAAATCCCAAGTTGACTTCTCCATTGCGAAAAATTAGAAAAGTGCTTCTCCATGGTGGAAAATTATAAAAGGGCTACGAAAGTCGCAGTAGAAAATGAGTTTTCCACTACACTTCATTTTTCCTTTGGTGGAAAATCCCAAGTTGACTTCTCCATTGTGGAAAATTAGAAAAGTGCTTCTCCATGGTGGAAAAATGAACTTTGGCTTCTATTTGCTTCCACATTTGTATATTTGGACTCAGAAATAATTCAATCCTTCATAGAAACTTTGTTAAGCATACTGGGAACAATTTTTGGAAAATTCTTTATGAGAGGCAACTTTAAATTTTTTTAAAAAAATGCTGTACTGAAAGTGCACCTACACACTTGAAAACACATCTTCAATGACATCAAGTCCTAAATATTGATGATATATGATTTGTAGTTACAGACCATAGAGCAATTTGTGAGAAGCACCCACAAAGAGCAATTGTAAGAAGTGTTTCTAATCAAAGCCTTTTTTTGTCCGAAAGAGAATCAAATGCATGGATAGTCATGTAATGTTCATCAAGCTAGAGACAACAGTGACTACATTACCTCAATTGCAGAGTGTGAAGTACTTTTTGGAGATTGTCTAGGAAGTGTCGCGCTCATAAGAACCCATTCTAAATTTGAGGACCATCTCCATGACAAACCTTGTCTATTAGACAACGCCTTAATAGGAAGGTAAAACGAGGGTTGAAATATTGAAATTGCTCATAAGAACCCATTCTAAATTTGGATCATCTCCATGACAAACCTAGTCTATTGGACAACGCCTTAATAGAAAGGTAATACAAAGGTTGGAAATATTGAAATTTAGAGTCGTGTGGCATGATGGAGCAAATTATTCTTTTGCCTTTTACTATGTGACCACACCCAAGAAAAGAGAGTATTATAACCTAGGCTATTAGACAATGCCTTAATAGAAAGGTAATACAAGGGTTGAAATTTGAAATTGCTCATAAGAACCCATTCTAAATTTGGACCTTCTCCATGACAGACCTATTCTATTAGACAATGCCTTAATAGAAAGGTAATACCAGGGTTGAAATATTGAAATTTAGAGCCGTGTGACACAAGGGAGCAAATTATTCTTTCACCTTTTAATATACCACCACACGCAGGAAAAGAGGAGTATTATAACCTAGTCTACTAGACAACACCTTAATAGAAAAGTAATACAAGGGTTGAAATATTGAAATTTAGAACAGTGTGGTATAGGTGAAGCAAATTATTCTTTCGCCTTTTAGTATGCCACCACACCTAAGAAAAGAGGAGTATTATAAAGGATTAGAAAAAAATGTTATAAAAGTCAAGGCTTGAACTAATATATATTTCTCATCTCACACTCATATATATAATCACGATGATGATGATGATGATGATATTGGGTTTGACATATCAAAACTAATATAATATAGAAATTGAAGATAATGCAATTAGTAAATGGGTGATCCCACAATTATGGGTTTCACTTTTTGACCAGTTTTGATACTTAAATCAATATTTTTGAAACAAACCTCAGGTTTGAGTGACTATATCTCTAAAACTATGAATAATTTCAAGATGGCATAAACTAGTGATTTCTAGTACTGTGTTCCTACTTTGTAACCACATTTTTTAATTAAAAAAAATAAAAAATTATTTATGTCAATTTTTTCTTCTCCGAAAAGTGGTACATATTAAAATTCAATATTTTTAAAGAGTGACAGTCTGCTTGACACACATAACTTTTTTTCTAGAAAAGACAATGAGGTAATTTTTTCGGCGTTGGATTCGTAACATCAATATCTAGATGATGTATTTGGTTTGATTCAATTTGGTTGAATATTGTATAGTTTATGAAATTTTGAAGTGACGCCAATCGTAATTCAGACATACGTTCGTTTTGACACAGATAACTTGAACTCAATTTATCATAAATCTTTTCTTTTTATTAAATAGAAAGCTATCTCAATAACCTATTTCCTAGATATTTTTTCAAAGTGTTGAAGTCAGTTGATGTTCAATCGGTAATGAACCTATAATGAGTTAAACTCATATTTGAAAGTTTTAATGAATATAATATGTATTACAATTATAGTTGTTGGAAAGCTTGCTCTGAGCAACACAAATTGACATTTTTTATTTTACAATAGGAGATCAATCATTTTCAATTTTGGGTGTCAAAAGAGCCATTTTTTTTTTTTAAAGAAAAAAAAAGAAAAGATGGTAAAAAATTTGTAATTTGACATGTTCGCTGTGAACATACTGTTCGCTGTGAACATATATAATGTGTTCGTGCGAACACACACCCCTAAGTTTTTCGACTATCGGAAATTAAATTAAACATGTTCACTTGAACATATCAAACTATTAATGTTCGCGTGAACATTCAAAAAATGCTGATGTCACCTGCACACAGGTCAGTTTTAAAATAATGAAGCCATATTGCGACATTTTTATATAGTTATTACGCAAAATTTATCTTGAGGCAAGGGGTAATTTTTAAATTTTTTTTTAATGATTTTATAATGTGAAACAAGAAAGGAAGGTAACACAAATATGCAAGGAAGAGATCTGATGAAGCAGAACAAAGAAATGTTCAGAAGATTGTTGCACGTTATCATCGAATTAGACAAGGTATGTAATTATATATATTAATTTTTTTTTATGGTCTTAAATTTAATTATGTTTCAATTTTATTTTTTTATCTAATTTGATTTATTTATAAATTTGTTGTACATAATCAACAAGGTGAAGGAAGTGTTGAAGAAGACTCAATAGAAGTAGAAGAAGTGCATATGGGAGAAAGGTCAGGAACACTCCCTACGGAATCTAAAACAATGAATGTTGAAGAAGGTCCAAGATCACTCCCTACAATGGTTCAAATAAAAGAAGTTGGAGAATGGTCAGAATCTTTCCCTGCAGAATCTCAAACAATGAATGTTGGAGAAGGTTCAAGATTGCTCCCTATAGAAATTCTAGTAACATAAGTTAGAGAAGGGTCGAGATCAGGTGCATGAATTGGTATGGACGAACTCCCAAATAGTGCCCAATCTGTAAAGAATGGTATTTCTCATAAAAATTTAGATCATTTACTTAAAATGGATGTGGATAAATTGAGAAGACTTGCAGCTACTGTTCAACCCTTAAGTTTGTTTAAGAAAAGGTCAATGAAGAAGAAGATAAAAGAAATTATGACTAAATTCGATAACACTGAAACACTTGAACAAGCTCAGTTGCTTTCACTTTTGCTAACACAAAAGAAGTTGCAAGAGGCATTGAAATTGTTAAGTGTAGACACAACATCAAAGAAGAGAAGATTTTCTAACATGCAAACTAATGTGATTGAAAATGTTAAATGAGGTTTGAGAAACATAGGAAAACACTCTTGAACTAAAGATAAGTCTATGGCAAGAAAAGTGATGTTGATGTCTATTGTAAATAAGAATATGCCCCAAAATAGACAAATATCTTCAATTTGTTTGAAATGGGTTTTAGTAGGAAAACAATGAGAGAATATGTTAAGATTAATTATGGATGACAGTACTATGGAGGGCAATTAGGCAATCATGTGTAGAGCACCTTGTTCTGACAGGATTGAAGAGTTATTAAAAAATTTAGTCATCATTTTGGATTGATAACACTCGTCCTTCATCAAATAGTAGAGATGTTATTAGGCATAGGATTGCATTTGGTCAATATGAACATCGTAGGAAACATTGGTTGGACACAATACAATATGAGTTATACGTGTCGTTTTATAGTGAACATCCTAATGTAAAAGTTGGGCAAACGTTGTTTGAAAAACTAAAGCTATACTTTGTGAGGTCAAACAAAGTGTTTGAAACATGTCGTTATCATATTGAGTTTGATCTCCACTATTAGGTATTTTGAAAGTTTGTAGAAGACACACATGGTTTTCATGCTACTCCTCCTAGTAGGAGAAGTGAGTTTATATCATCCATTCTATGTGACAAAATAGATGATCCACTTGGTCAAATAAATTGTATCAAAGGATTATGTGAAACATGTGGTGAATTGGCTCTATTTCCTTTGAAAATTGAAAATATTGATGTAGCAAAAAAATTGAATTGCAAAAGTTACAAGTATGTGAAGAATGAAATAAAGTTGGAGAAAGAGACAAAAAGGTTGGAATATATTGAAATGGAGTTACCTATTCTAACATTTATGGACAGATTTAAGAATTTGATTCAACCTTATATTCGTCACACATTTTTTGCAAAGTGGCAAGCACAACAGTTTCAAACTTTGAGAGATAATTTCCCACTTGGAACAATTGTATCAGTTGTTGATTTTGCAGAGAAGTATTCCTTTGTTCATTAGAAAGCAATTCAATTAGATTATTTCTTTTCTAAGTAGGTCATTATTATGGTACATGTTTGTTATAGACCTACACAGTTAGATTTGGATGGTGTTTAGAGTACAGTTCAAACACGAGTAATTAAAAAGGAATATATAAGTGATGATAAAGAACATGACATTCACTATGTAGAACATTGCTTCAATATGTTCTTTTCTTATTGGAAATAAAGAGACATAAATGTTGATAAACATTATGTTTGGTTTGATGGATGTGCCGCACAATTCAAATCATCTAGACCATTTTATGCATTATGTAGATATCATCGCAATGAGAATATAAAACACATATGGAATTTCTTTGAGAGTGGCCATGGAAAAGGTGAACATGATGGTGCTGGAGCTTGCATCAAACGTGCTCTACGAAACTATCAAATGAATTATTAGGGAGTTCATGTAAATGATGCACATGATGTTGAATGGTGTAAGACACATTTTGCATCAGACGAGGTCAGGACATCATCAACAACGAGTCGACAGGTACCATATAGAGTCTTTTGGGAGATAACAGGTATGGATGTGTACATTTGTTCAAATTTAATGAAATTAAGTTATACATTTTTATTATTAAGTTTTATCTTTCAATTCGTTGAAGTTTAAATTTAATTTGTCCATATTTTCAACTTAATGAACTTTCAGGTGTTAATAGAAAAAAAAAGCATGGTTGCAAGAGGATAGAAAAGACACGTTCCTTACATTCAGTCATGAGTACAGATAATTGCAATTGGACATTGAAGACAAGAGAATACTCATGTTTTTGTGATAGTTGCATTGATGAAGACTATCAAGAATGCATCAATCAAACACGTGGATATATAGGTGCATGGATTTTGGTACCACTTGATGTTACCGATACATTTGATAAAGATGATGAAATTTTTGATGATATTCCATTGATTTCTGATGATTATAATCATATCTCTGGATTGGTAAAAGTGGGTAAGTATCATAAAAATTAATCTCAACTTGTCAGTTAATCTCAACTTGTTATTTAATCATCAATTTGAACTGTCTTATATATACTGTACACATGTATGTATACTTGTTATGTAGGATATGTCTTTGCAGTGATTGCTGAGCCTGAAAATCATGAAGGTGTCAGTTATTATTTATTGCAATGTACTATAGAGAGGACAAAGTTATATGATCCTAAAGAAAGTGATGGAATGTTGTTCCCCATAGGTATTATACATACATGTCTGCACGTACATATATGAATAAATATATATATCTAGGTAACTTTATATCTATCGAATTTTAAAATATTTAAATTTGTGGTGCAGGTTCTGTTGTGATAGAGGGAACATATTTGAAGCAAGACAAAATAATCCAACATGGAATACACTTTGTTGCTTATCAACCTGACAAAAAGGTTTTACAATACAACCACCTAGTCCTTGCTATTGGGTTTTGTCTACATCCAGTTAAACTTAAACGTGTACGTCACAAGCGAAGACTAGATAGTGGCAGACGCTGTGCACTGTGATACTGGTCACGATTTGCGATTTGACCACGCCCCTGTCTGCAATAATATAGAATATCTAAGTAGTTGACGTTGAGCCCTATGTGGAACTCAGCTTACAACTGCTGTGCAAAATAAAGCGGTATCTGGTTGTTATTAGGATAATGACCATGTGCGGCTAAAAAATGAGGATAGATCATGCTAGCAATAACAGGATCTTTGCATCATGTGACTTGATAGCTTCTCACCCTACCTTGTGCACCCTCATATGATAGAAAGAGATCTCGTTTGATGATGTCTTTGGGGGCCACCCTCTTGACATCATCAAAATATGCATCTCCTAAAATCTCAGCCCTAAGCTCCCTAGATATGGAAGCTAATATGTCCAGGGTAAATGAATGGTGAGCTCTAAATCTAGTAGTCAAATCCTGCAAACTCCTACATATAGTAGCACATTTGTCTCTGTATAGACCATCATCAAAGGACAATATAGACTGCTGTAATCTAGCAACCTCCTACTTTGAAAATGCAAATAATGCATCGATATCGATGCGTGGAGGTGGTGCAGCAAGACCTCTAGCAAGAGTTGTAGGTGCAGGACTTCCAACACGAGCCGCACTAGGAGCCACACCAAGACCTACACCACCTAGAGCCACAACATGAGCCCCATGATGAGCCCTACGACAAGGCACAACACGAGCCCCACAACGAGCAACATTACGAACTGCATGAGGAGCCGAAACAGGAACTGCATCAAGTGCCGCAACAAGAACTGTAGTAGGAGCTGTTGCAGGAATTGCAACAGGTATCGTAGTAAGAGCCGCAACGGGAGCCACAACAGGATGATGAGCAAGCTGATCGTGTGAAGTCATATCTATACAACATTTGATAGAGCTACTTTATATGAAATTTGTAAATTGTATATAATACATACATATAACATGTACACATGTCTCTCTAAGTCTAGTACACACAATTTTTTATTTAAATTAAAAAATATATGTAATCATGTACATCACATGTCTAGATAATCTGTAACATGTACATATCAATAAATTTTTTATGATCACATACATATGAGAGTTAGAGTTAGAGTTATAGGGAACTAGAGTTTTCAGAACTTTATGAATTAAAGATTAGTACCTAGGTTTGACTTAAAGGGTTCAATGAGTTAGATTAGGGTTTGCTTAGGATTTCATTTAGATTAAAAAGGGTTTGAGTTTTCAGTTCTGGATTACATTAGAGTTTGAGTTTTCAATTACCTGAAATCTTACATGTTAGAGTTAGAGTTGGATTAAAGGGTGTCATTTCTAGATAGATAAGGGTTTGAGTTTTCAGTTAGGATTGTAACATTAGATCTAGTTTGAGAACTTAGATTACAGTTTGAGTTTGAAGTTAGGATATAATAAATTAGGGTTTGAAAATGATTTATAAATACAATTTAAGGCTCACAACTAAAAAAGTGTAGAACTGACGTAAAGTAAAGTTATCAAAAATATATACAATTATAGTTTGTTGTTGTCTATAATACCTCCTCGAATATAAGTTATTTGAATAAGTTGACACTTGCATCACATATACATGTCTTACAAACATACCAACCACTTAGGTTTCTAGTGGAAGCTAGGGAACAAATTATGAACTAGGATTTTTCGAGGGAAACATTGCTCATGAAAATCTCCAACAAATTATTTCTCTTATTATAGCTCCCAACATAGACTAACATAATTTAAATATACGAATATATAGATAACTTAATAAAAAAAAATCTATTGTGATCCTATAAATATTTAAATTAATAAGAGAGTTTTTATTGTTCTTATTGAACTATTTTAAAATTTTCTCTTTTATTTCATTTCTCCTTTCATTTCTAGTTAAATTTAATATTTAAAGATTAGCTAAAATATGTTGTCACTACACCTAAATGTGTTAATCCCCAAGACAACAATAATTTTCACTAAGGAACATATTTATATAGGGAAGTATTGTTACAATTTTAGATGTATCTTATGTAACTTTTGAATAAAATTTAAAGAAATTGAAATGACATTGCAATAAATATTGCAGCATTTTGAAAATAAGTTAGATTATGTAAAAAGTACAAATAATAGCCAAAGATTAAATTTGTAGGAAGAATGGGTCAATATTGGAAAAATGCTAGAAGAATTATAGGCCTTAGCCTAGGTAAGATCCAAATTTTCCTTAGAACCATCATCAACATATAGGGGCAGTGAAAGTGAAATTTAAGGAAGGATGGTCAATGTCTTTTGAAGAGTCCCAGGCTAAGAACAAAATAAAGAAATACTATTGTGAAATTTGTTCTATAAGTTAGAACGTTCCTTTGCCTCTTTTCAGTGCAGAACCCTTTGCTCCACGCTTATCCAGAATCCACAGATCTTCTGGCGTACCCTTTTCCCTCGTTGCTCCCCCCCATCCTCCACTCTCGACTATCATTCTCTGACCTCCCATATCATGATGCTTTATGATATTCTTGGGCAGCCTCCTCTCTACTCCACTCCACCTGCCCACTGCCATTTGTTCACCTATTCTAGCATTATGGAGGCCATCAAATCTTTGAGATGCAATAGAGCAGCTGATGAATAGGGTTTTTAGGCAGAACTTTTCAAACTTGGTGCTTCAATTCTTGGATCTTACCTTCCTAAACTCTTTAATAGAGTGGTTTGCATGAGGTTTCTTGATTCCTGGTCTAGACATGTTGTTTACCCTATTTACAAGTCTACGTCTGTTTCTGATCCAAAAAATTACATAACTATTATGATTGGTCATACTTTTTCCAAACTTTATGCCACTACTTTGAACACCATGTTATCCAGTGAGCTTGATAGACAGGGATGTAGGGCGAGAGGTCAGGCTGGCTTTCGGGCAAACTACCAGACTGTGGATCATGTTTTTACACTGCGGGCTATCATTGAGGAGGCTAGACACCGCTCTTAGAAGGTCTATTTTTGTTTTGTGGACTTCCGTAAGGCTTTTGATTCTGTTCCTAGGTTGGCTTTATTTCAGTGGCTTCAGGAGATTGGGATTTCAGATATGTTACAGACTGCTATTTTGCGACTTTATGAGAAGGTTACTGGTAGGCTTAGAACTCCAGAGGGCTTTTCTGATCCGATTTAGAGCACCATTGGCGTGAAGTAGGGTTGTCCTCTTTCCCCTACTCCGTTTGGCTTGTATATTGATGAGTTGGAGGATTTCCTTATGAAATCCTCTCAACCAGGAGATGGGTGTTATTTACATCAGGTTGGTTTTGATCTCTATTCTCCTCTTTGCTGATGATGTCATTCTCTTGGCCTCTTCTCCTGATCGCTTGCAGAGACTCTTTGATAGTCTTGCTTCTTTCTGTACTTAGCGACAACTTGTGGTCAATTTATCTAAGACACAGGTTATGGTCTTTAACTATTTAAAGACCTCTCATCTCCATTTCTTCTTCCAGGGGAAGGAGGTTGAGATTACTCCCTCTTACATGTATCTTGGTGTGAAGTTCTCAGGACCATGTTTCAGTTTGAGACCTGCTATTTAGTCCAGCGTCAGTAAGGGTATGGGCTCCCTAGCTTTGCTGGAGAGACAATGCTTTAGGCATCATTTTCAGGATATTTCATCCAAGTTGTCCCTTTTTGACTCCTTGGTTCGTCCGAAAATCCTCTATGGTTTTGTGGTTTGGGAACCTTCTCTTATTGCTTCTAATTGGGCTTCTATTGAGCGGGTCCAAACACTGTTGTTGCGTCGTATCATTAGGTGTCACAAATTCACCCCTCACAACATTGTTTTAGAGGAGTTTGGTGGTCATCCTCTCAAACTTTCTGTTATTTTTGACTTGATTTGGTTTCTTCATTGGCTTCATGGTTTTATGGAGACAGGTGCTGACCGACATAGATACTCTTTTTTAGCATATTGTTCTTCGATGGAGATTATGAGATTTGACACTTCTGTTAGATCAAGATGCTAGTATGCTCAGGCCACCTCTTTGTTTGGTTCGATCGGGATTGAGATTGATCGTCTTCCTCCCTATCAGTTTTCACTAGATGCCCCAGTTCATCTTCTTCCCTCTCGTCAGGAGTTGAATGAGCATGTCAAATAGGATATCTATAGGCAGTACATTACCACTACTTGGTTTCATCCCCTGGGTGGTTTGCAACCTAAGATGGCCTTCTATGCTGAGCATTTTCTTGTTATTCAGGATGGTATTGTTGTTCACCTTGCCTATCTTTACCGGCATTGGAATCATGCGTTACGATTCTCTTTGGGCTCTTTCAGGGTTGGTTCTCATCGTCTCAGGGCTCAGACTGATCACCATATGGATTAGGCTGATCAATTATGCCAGGTATGCACTCTGATGGAGGTTGAGACCGAGACTCACTTCATATTTCATTGTCCTCATTACTACGAGATCAAAGGGAGATTCTATTGCCTTTTTAGAGACTATTCTTCTCTCTCGATGTTTTTTAGTTATATTGATCATCGGTGTTTTAACACTTTATCTTTAGGGGGCCACCCATCTTCGAGAGAATACCTTGCAGTCCTTTCATTAGAGACGGACTTCTGATCAGCTCATTACCACCTTTTTCTCTCCCTTGTCTCCTTCGTGGGGTTGGAAAAGGCCTTTCACTACTTCACATTCCAGATCTATCAGACATTGTACTAGTCTCTATAGGTAGCATCAGTCCTATAGGGGTTCTTCATGACATCCGAAGACTATGGATTGTCCATGGATGTACCTCTCTATTACGGATTTCTTTGTGACAATGAAGGACCCTTAGTCCTTACCTTGTCTTTCTTTTTTCTTGTCGCTTTGTTCCTTTTCAGTCACCTTTTGGTGCCTTTGCTTGGCTGGCTCTTCTGTTTGTATGCTCAATCCCATAAACCGTTTTGGTTTTTCATGGACATTAATAATTTTATCTTATCTTATCTTATCTTATCTTATCTTATCTTATCTATATAAAAACATAGAAAATATGATCTTATTAGCTACTTCTAACAAAAACAATTATAGAGTCTACGAAAAATGAAAGTTCTCGAAGATCGAAAATACTTGATATCAAAAGATATCAAAGTTATACAACACATCAAGAGTATTGAAAGAATTGCAAGGTGTATGTGTAAGAGTTTCACGTCAATATTAAGATTATACAAGTGATGATCACTTATTGGTATAAAAGAGTGATCACTTGGAAACATATATATTACTGCTTGAGCTCTCTTTCATATCTCCAAGTGAAATGATGAGAAATAATATCTTTCATATAGGTAATAAACTTCTAGACATCAAAATCCTTGCAAAGACCTTTGAGTGTGAATAGTTTTGAGCGTTATCTACTTCTACATTTGTCTTGATAGAGAAAAAATTTAGGGGAGTTAATATTATGAAAGATCTCACAGTGACTTGAAAGGTGTTAAGGATAGATATTTTCCTTCTTCCTTACATTATTTGTCTTCTAAAGCTATTCTATTGTTTGGAGGGAGTAGGAAAAATATTTTGGAATCCATTCTTACCATGGTTAATGACAAATATATTTTTGGAATGTCATGAAACATTAATCTATTTGAAGATTTTTTTGTTCATTTATATCTTACATTTTAAATTATTATTTTTTGTACACTTGAAAGTGAAATTTCAGCTAATCTTAGGGTTGTAAAAGGGATAGCTTGTCACCTCCTCTTACAACCACTGTATGAAGAGAAAAAATCAAATGGAAAATCATTAAGAGGAGCTATATATATATAAGTTAGACATTATCCATTTAATTCATGGCATATAATTTATCAATTGTCCAAGACCAAAGAATGTTTTTGCAAAGTAGGCTTCTTAATTTCATTAAAAATATCCAAATTTTGATTTGATGTTGCTAAGGAACTTTTTAATTAATAAACTTATTGAAATATTTTAATGCAAATTTCATTTTTATCACATGTACCCAAAACGTTTAGGGTTGAGTTGGTTGATTCTTTCAAGCCCATCAGCTTGTGCAACTCCATCTATAAAATATTTACTAAAGTTCTCTCCTTGCATCTAATGGAAATCATCCCTTCAAAATGATCATAAAATATTTAATTTAGTAAGATTTAAAATTTATCAATAATTAATATATTTGATTGATTAACATTTAAATTAAACTAACATTCATCCCCATTATTTTCTAGTTCATTGATGGTTTTTAATTATACTTATTTGAGTTCTACAACAATTGGAAAGGCCACTTTCACAATAGGAAGAATTTAGTGGCATTTTCCTTTAACATGGCCCACTTGGATGGTCTATAGAAAAATATAGTTGATGCGTACTAGACAAAAATCATACTAAAATAATAAATAATTATCGTAAAATTTAAAAATTATTGAATATAAAGTTGACTTGAAAGAAGTTGTTCACCTCCAATGGTTGTTGGATTTATATGTTGATGCCTCTTGTGCTATTGTACTATGAAATTTCATTGACTCCAACCTATCTAGTAGAGGTATAATCTTCACTTGTTAACATTATAAAGGATTTAGCAAGTATACTCAATGGTAATTACTTAGATAAAGGGTTTGATTATGGTTCAAATGGTTTAGATTAAAGGGTTTTCTAAAAGTTAAAGATTACCTCATGTGATTCTAGGGTTTGATAAATAGAGATCTATATAAGGATTTGGTTACCTGATTTGATTTATAGGGAACTTACGTGGTTAGATTAATAGGGTTTGTGTTAGATTCAAATTTGATTAGGATTTTATTCTAGGGTTTGAGTTAGGGTAACTTGAGTTAGATTAGGGTTTTAATTTGAGTTAGGGTTTAAAGATTAGGATTTTAGTTACGGTTAGGGTTAGGCTCTAGGGTTATCTAGATTAGGGTTTCAATTTGAGTTAGGGTTTAAAGATTAGGATTTCAGTTACAGCTAAGGTTAGATTAAGATTAAGATTTGAGTTAAAGATTAGGGTTTGATCTAAAAGGTTTAAATGATTTCTAGATTAGGGTTTGAGTTCTAGATTAAAGGGTTTGGTTGGGGTTATGATCGAACATTAAACTTAAACTTGGTCTGAGTTAGGGTTTGATTTAAAGGGTACTTTCAATTTAGATTATTAATTTAGGGTTTGAGTTAAAGATTAGGCTTTGGTTAGTGTTTGATTTAAAAATAAATTAGGGTTTGAGTTTTCAGTTTAGAAATTAGATCTAAGGGTTTGATTTAGATTAGGGTTTGAGTTAGATATCTAAGGGTTTCGGTTAAATTTAGTTCGGATTAGATTAGGGTTACAGTTCTACCTAGGGTTACATTAGCTCATTTCAGTTATAGAACTCTAGGGTTAAAGAGTTTTCAAGTTGGGGTTAGAGCTTGAGTTAGGGTTAGAAATTAGGGTTAGAGTTTGAGTTAGGGTTAGGGTTATGGTTAATGTTATTTTTTAGGGTTATAGTTAGTTTTAGGGTTATGGAGATCTAACTCGTTCTAGTTTTTAAAAAGTTTTTACTCTAGTTTGTTTTTTTTTGTTTTTGTTTTTTCTAATGTTTTTCTAATAATTCAAGTTTAATGTTTTTTTTAATATTTTGTAATATTTTTTTCAAATATTTTATAATGTTTTTCTAATATAAAATATTTTTTTCTAATATTTTCTAATGTTATATATACTAATTTATTTTCTTTAATGTTGAATACTAATATTTCCTAATGTTATAATACTAATTTATTTTTCTAATATTATACAAGAAATTAACAATTAATATTTTTCTAATAATTCTACACTGTTGTTTTTTAATATTTTTATAATGTTTTTCTAATATTTTCTAATTTTCAAAACTACTATTTTTAAAAATATTTTCTAATGTTTTATCTAATATTTTCTCATGGTTTTTAAATATTTTTCAAATTAATATTTTCAAATATATTTTCTAATATTTTTCTAATATTAAAAAATGTATTTTTTTTTCTAATGTTTTTCTAATAAAACTAATATTTTTCTAAATTTAATTTTCTAATATTCTACACTATTGTTTTTTTAATATTTTATAATGTTTTTCTAATATTTCCTAATTTTCAAGACTAATGTTTTAAAAATATTTTCCAATGTTTTTCTAATATTTTTAAAAATATTTAAAAATATTTTTCCTAATATTTTCTCATAGGTTTCTAATATTTTTCAAACTAATAATTTTTAAAATATATTTTAAAATATTTTTCTAATATTTAAATTTAATGTTTTTCTAATAAAAACTAATATTTGAATGTAATGTTTTTTCTAATATTTTTTATGTAATGTTTTTTCTAATGTTCTATATTCTAGATTAACATTTTTTTAATATTTTCTAATGCTTTTCTAATATTCTAAACTATTGTTTTTCTAATATTCTAAACTATTGTTTTTTAATATTTATTTAATTTAACACTATTTTCTTTTCTAATTTTGTTTTCTAATGCCATATTAATATTTTTCTATTATATAACTAACATATACAAAAAAATTTTTAAACGTTAAATTAATAGAATTAAGTAACATAAATAAACAATAAAAATATTAAATTAACATTAAAATATGCTTTGAAAACATAAAAATCATAAAAAACATTCAAATAATAACATATAGACATACCTGAAATAGTGCAATGACGAGAATCTAGAGGAAAATGACAGGGCACACTAACCGGTCAAGCACATTCGCTCCAATGTTTAACTCAAAATCAATGGCATAAAAATGAATAGTAAAATGGACGAAACAACATTTAAATGAAAGCGAAGTCTCTGTAAAATATGTTCAGGTGAACATATTAATGAGGTATGTTCGCTGCGAACATGCCTAATATATGGAAAATATGTTCTCTGTGAACATTATTATAATATATGTTTGCAGCGAACATGGTTAATATGTTCGGGCGAACAATTGATAAATGTGATTTGTGAATTTTACAATTTTTTTGAATTTTCTTCGTCCCACAAAAGTGGAACCCATTATTGTGGGTTCACCCAAATTGTATAGGAACTTATTATTAATAATTTAGTAATAGGTTAGGAGTTTGCACAAGGAGAAAGAGTAATTTGATCATGTTGAGGTATTTGAATCCCAATATAGGTAAGAACCTCGAGGGAGCCTTGGGTAGATTGTTTTTTCTTCAAGCATCAATAATTCTACCATCCATTACATAATTAGACACTTAAGGAGAAAGGCCTGACCCAATATTACAAGTGGATATCATTTTTAATACATTCCTTAGAATTGTTGTGGTTTCACAATGCACACCCCATTTTGCTTAGAAATGGGGATTCGCTACTTTATTTTTTAGCTTTCCAGATCCCTAGTCTGGGGTTTGAGTCCTTTTAGGGTTTTGCTTATTATTCTTTATCTAGTTAGGGTCTCTACGTAGAAACCTAGATCCTTGAAAACAGTGTTTTAGAGAAGAAAAGTCATTTTTTGCAAGTAAAATTGTGCACCTAGCACACCTCACTAGGTGCGCTAGTGTGCTAGGTCATTAACGAAAGCACTTCACTCTCGCACGCGCGCAGCTCCTTAGGTGCGCATCTTCGTGCCTCACCTCCTCCACCTATACACAAACAAACATAATTTTAAGACACCCAAAAAAGTGTGCAGTTGCACACCTTTTATTTTGCAAAACATTTAAAAACTAACTAAAAAACTAAAAAGCCTAAGTAAAGGTACGCAACTGCACACCTTTATACCCATAAGCATCCTTTGAAAGAAAAAATGCACACCCTTTTTGCGCCAATGCAATATAAGGGTGCACACAAAGCGCACCCCATGAGGTGTGTTGGTGCACACTCTCATATCTAAAAGGCTTGACAAGGGATAAGGCTCACCTTGTGCACCTTCTAGGTGCGCCAGGTGTGCCCTTTTTTGCATATCAGAGTGTAAAATAAGGTTTTTTTGCTAGTTTTGTCATAGTTTTCATTATGGGTTTATTTGTTAGCAATTAGGGTTTGTTTTGGGTTAGATTTTTAGCCTTTCAGACTAATGTTTGCTTCTTTGTGTAGGTAAAAAGACATCCTCAACTTGTCGGGCTAATAACTTTTGACCTATAACTCAGAATTCAGAACCATTTACACCATTGGAAAGAAGAACTAAAAATCTAATTTCAGTCCCTAAAATAGTGAGCCTTTGATTGCCCAGTTTTAGGGACCCACGAAGGTTTCAACTTGAAATTTTGAGTAAACCTTCGAAAAAGCTAGTTAAAAAGACCTAGGAAAAACTTGTAAAAAAGTATGAAAAAGTTTCAAACATTTGATCGTTTTGGATATATCTAGAGCACTTGGTCTCTGACTAGGAAGGATCAAGTAGTCAGAGAGAAGAAAGAATCAAGTAATTTACACTGAAGATCAAAGATACAGAGGTCAGACACATGAACTAGAACAAGTTCCTCATCTTATGCAACTATTAATGACAAGATTCAACACAGGTGCCTTGGGATTGCAGATAGAAGCAAAAGGAGTTCAAATGTATGAAAATGTTTGGCTATAAAGAGGGTCTGAATCATCAAAAAAGGAAAAAATAAGTACACTATAGTGCTTCCATATCTAATTTGAGCAAAACCTAGAAACCGTTTTCAAAACTAAGAACTTTGATTTTTTGGTGAATTGAACTTCTAACCTTTCGAGCTTCTAAGGTGCATAGAGGCGCAAGGTGCGCCAGGTGTGCAGGTGCACTTCTTCCAAGGTGCGCCAATAGTAAACTGCTAGTTCCAAATCTAAAGCTTTCCATTACACCGAAAATACATTCCGAAGATAGTTTAACTCCTACAAACATCTAGTGAACGTGGAGCTTCTATTTTTGGCATCTCTAGAGACTTCTACATCATCTAATGACTTTCTTCTTCTTATTTTCTCATGCTTTGTTTGTTTTAAGATATGTAAAGGCTTATGCATCCATTTATTGATATACATATGGATAGAGTCCTACTAAGCACTAGTTAGAGAATCAATTTGTACATAAATAGATTTGTTTTGTTAGTTTAGAAACAAATGTTTGCATAAAGAGATCTTTCACTTCTAACACAAATTGATGAGATGATTTTTTATAAATTTAAGAATGTAATAATGTATTTAAGGCCGCCATTATTTTGATGCAATACTATATGCTATTGGTGCTCACATTTGGAGTGTAGTGATTCTTTCCTAAGTGTGTTATATTTTGTGAATGTATGTTCATGAAATGTAATTGAGCCAATAGTTTTATTGCGTTGTTTTGGTTGTGCGATCTTTTAATTTTGGTGTTTGCTACGGGTTTACAAATTTCGCTGACATACTTAATTCAAGAAGAGATCACCATATTGTTCCTGCATAGCTTTTCGTCTCGCATGAGCACACTTTCCGTGGCCTTGCAATCTGATGAAAAGTGAAACATCTTATGGTTACTGAATTCCCATGGATGATTGCATCAGTGGAATTAAGGAAGCACTGCTCCTATTTTCATTGGTTACCTACCGATCTTTTCGAAGGCTTAATTCATAAACATGTATCCGTTGCATATGTTCGTTAGGATTTTACTTTCATGTTATTTTCTTAAATTTCTTGTTACCCTACCTTTCTTATTTACTTTTACAAACACTTGGTTAATTTAGGAATTCATATAGTTGCATTGCTAGATTGCATTCATCATAAAAACAGAAAAATACAAAAATATATTTCTTTTCGTGTGTTTTCTTCTTTTTAAATAGCAAACAAATTCTACATCTTATTTGAATTGTTCCGAACCATCAAAGACCTCCTCATGAACACTCTCATCTATCGAGCACCTTAGATTATTCAAATTGGTGCTCATAAAATGCGTATTTGCAACACTGTTATTGCTTGTGTATTTGATTTTAATTGACATATTTTATATTATCTATATTTTTGTTTTGCTATCAATAGAAAAACATGAACTATGCTAAAATTATTTGATTGGGAGTCGAGAATAGAACAATCTATTCTTTACATAAAAACTTCTATAAATTTAAATCTTAATAGATGGCATAATTAAAAATAAGCATATCATCACCTTCATTTATTATCTCAATTAATTAAGCTACAATCCTCAACAACATGGCATCTTTAATTAAAATTAAAATCTTTAAACAGTAACACATTCTTTACTTTGCCCCACAGAGTTATTTTTATTGACATGGTGGTCTGATTACATTGTGTTGATCTAATCCCTGATAACAGGGTTGATTTTCACAAATTTTCTGATTCCGTTCCATTATTTGGGTTATTCTGCCGCATATCTTGTTGTACTGTGCTACATGCTTGACCTAATCACTTCAGAACATTTAAGAATACTCCTCTCCACCAATAATAATAATTACCCAGCAAATGCATTCACTGTTTTCATGTTGTGGACTCTGCATATTTTAGTGGCCAAGTATGAATGGGCCCGACTCGCAGAGACTTTTGACTGGTTATGGAATTTGTATTGATGGGCTGTTCCCAAATAGCTCATAAATGATGCAAGGGAACTGATTCTACCTATCCATGACCCACATAGTACATGCATTCATTATAAATTAGACAGCTCTTGGCTGAACTTTAGGGAACTGATTCACGCAAAGTCAATAAGCTGAATGTCCAACCACTCAGAAATTTTACTATGCAATGATTGAAGATCAGAGAAAACGAACTTTGTGTCATGGTTATTCTTATTATTCTACCGTACCAAGATAGATGTTCTACTGGTATAAGCTACATGCACATGTCCAAGTGTTGGCCTTGCATCTTATTTTCACTTTCAAGCAATTCAAGCAACTCACGTTGTTAAATAGTATAATAGATTTTGATAATGAAGTCTTTATATGTGACGTAAATGTTGCTGCTGGTTTCTAAACAGTGGAGACACATGTTGTGAGATCTTTTATGTACACGAATAAAGAAGTGGACACTATAACTAGCTTATATATATTATATATATAGAATAAGTGCTTTGAGAAGGATATATATATATATATATAAGGTAGTAATAGTTGTGATATTTATTATTGTTTTATTATAATTTATCTATAAGAATAAATTATAATTGTTAAATATTTAATATTTTTATAATATATGATATTATTTTATATGTTCAATTCAACAAATTTCCTTTGATTTTTTATATATATACTCACATGTATGATAATTGTAGTACAATCAAATTATATGTTTTTGATTCATGCAATTAGAACTAAATTTAGGGATGCAAATTAGAGTTCTGGTTTGCATTAGTGTATTTATAAGTTTTATGAGTGATGATTGCCTGATAGCTATAAAGTAGATAAAATTTTCAAAAATATATTTTCACCTTTTAAAATATGTTTCGATTAATGATAAATGACAAATTGGTGTAGTGTAGAATTAGTTATAAGGGCTTGATTTGATTTATTATTTTTATTAGATTCACCTAGATTGGGGATTATATTGATTCAGTATTAGGATTAGAGTTAAGTTTCCTCTAATTTTTAATTAGGTTTAAGGTTGTAGTTCAATTTGGTTATGGGTAAAGATTCAATTTAGCTTAAAATATATGTGGATCTATGTATGTAAACTTAATATACACTTGTACACATATGTATGTACAGTTACATATATAATGTGTGTATATGCATAAATATAGATATATATGTGCAAATGTATATACAACTATATATGCACATGTATGTGTATGTATATGTTTGTATTTGTGCCTATATATATGCATCACTTTATCTCTCTCTCTCTATCACCATGCATGTCTATACTAAGCCCTAATTATCAACCCCCCTCTCTCTCACACACATGCGCACGCACACACACACACACACAATGATATTAAGCCATAATTTTCCTTTTTCTTGCGATCTATCTGATCTCTCATCCCCTTATTTTATATGTTAACATACACACATGATATTAAGCCCTAATTTTCCTATGATCCCCTTTGACCCATTCAATGGGATCATATGTGTCTTAAGGGGTCCTAGGACCGCTTAAAACACATCATATCATTCAAATGGGTCAAAGGGGGTCATGGAGTCCTATGTAATGTCCCCTTTTTGGGACATTAGAAATATTAAAGGCATTTTATACATAATATTAAATTTGACTTGGAGAGCATGGACTCAAAATATTAAAAAGTCAATTTAATGTTATAAAGTGGGTAAAAAGGACAAGGAGAGATAAGACGAAAGATCAGGAGGGAAGTCGAAGAGTCACATCTGTGAGGTTAAAAGGAGATGAGACTCTTTCATTTGGGGATGCTTGGATTTATTATTCAGATTTCAATTCTCTCTTGGGAGAGTAATCAGAAAGCTTCAACTTTTAGCTCATATGAGGATGTAGCCCCTTGTGCTAGCAGATAGTGGACACAAAACCATTTTCCTCGAAGACGTCACATCAGGTGTCTCACATGTGCTTTCATGTTCTTTTCTTAAGTTTTCCAATCCGACTGTGAAAATGTATTTAGGATTGGATTTTGGAAGCTAGTTATTGTATTGCTGTTGTATAATGCAATAACGTTATTTTAAGGAGTTTATGAAAGTTTACTGGTTTTATATTATGGGTCTGTAATGCATGTTTATATGCTTGAATCCTAAATCACATTTTGAGAAAGAAGAGTAGTATCTATTGGAAAATCTAATGGGTTTTATTGTGTTTCAATGATGCATCTACCTATGTTTAAGTGCTGAATATCCGTTTTTATATCTAGTGGGGTTATCTCCTAGGATTTATATTACTAGTTTTACAATGCAACTTCACACGTTTATGTTCTGAATGTTAACTAGGAAAGAAATTTGTTAAATATCTGGTTCGGGACATTTCATCCTAGGACCCCTTATGATACATCATATCATTCAAATGGGTCAAAGGGGTTCATGGGGTACCCAATGATTCCCTTTGACCCGTTTGAATGAAATTATGTGCCTTAACTGGTCCTATGATCCCTTATGGCACATACAATCTAATTGAATGGGTCAAAGAGGGTCATGGGGTAACCCATGACCTCCTTTGACCCATTCAAATGATATATTGTCTTAAGGGGTCCTAAAAATCCTTAAGACACATGTCATTCGATTGAATGGTTCCCCATGACCCCCTTTGACCTATTGGAATGATATTGTGTGTGTTAAGAGGTCCTATGACCCATAGGGACATCTCATTTGTTCGAATGTGTCAAAAGGGGTCATAGGGTATTCTATGACCCCTTTTGACCCTTTTTATGACAACATATGTCCTTGGGGACCCTATGGATTTTACGACCCCTAGAGACATATTATATTTGTTTGAATGGGTTGAAAAGGGTCATAGAGGTACTTGATGACCCCTTTTGATCCATTAAATAATACAATATATTATGAGGGATGTATGTTTTAATTGAATGGGTTGAAAAGGGTCATAGGCACCCTATGAACCCTTTCGACCCATTCAAATAAATGAGATATGTCCCTAGAGGTTCTAAGACCCATAGGGATGTATGTTGTCATTGAATGGGTTGAAAGAGGTCTTAGGATACCCTATGAATCCTTTCGGTCCATCTAAACAAATGAGATATGTCCCTATGGGTCCTAAGACCCCTAAGAACATATGTTGTCATGGATTGGGTCAAAAGGGCTATAATATGCCCCATGACCCCTTTTGACCCATTGAAACAAATATAATATGTCCCTAGGGGTCCTGGGATGCCTAACAACATATGTTGTCATGGAATGAGTTATAAATGATACATGGTTATGACATTTGAAACTTTTTTTTTTATAGTAAGTGACCTAGTGGAAAGCTTGGTTTTTCTATTTAAGATAGTTTTGTGTGTTGAATACACAAGAAAAATGATGGGGAGGAGGGATTGAATCAATTTCACACAAACTTTTAAACCTTAATAGAACTTTAATTAGTTCCACCAAACATACTTCAAAACTTTAATTTTAGAAAGATGAAAACATTAAACTACATCGATCATCAAACATATACGACAGTAAATTATGTGGAAAATTCTATTAAGGATAAAACCAGAAATAAGATATATCTCAAATATATAAAAACCTGTTATAGTGACACTAGTTAATGTAATTAAAAAAAAGAAAGGCTCATTTTCATAGTCTCACTTCTAAAGGGTTTACTACCTAAAGAAAGAAGGCTCACCATTGGAGGGGTCACTTCCTAGAATAAGAAAGATAAAAGATAATATATCCACTATTGATGCACATCAAGAACCGACTAATCTGTAGATACCTTAAACTCACTACTTATGACAACTAGGACATGAATGTCCAAACTATCCTCAAAGACTCTTTACAACATCTAAAAATTTAGGGAGACTTGATTCCTCTTTCATACATCCTCTTTGCATAGGTTTATGCACTTGCACACAACACATAAACTCTATAATAGGGTATGCACAGGATCATGCGGGTCCAAAAAGTGGCAATGTGAAAAAAAGTACTTTTGGATCATCCAAAAGCGCTTCAAAGTATGCTTTGAATTCCCCCCCCCCCAAGCCTATTACCATATCTAAGGTTAACTATCCTGACCACATTAGATACCTGATACATCAGGTACTCAATTTCAAATCGAATACTTGATATTTCGGGTACCCGATTTCAATTAGATACCTGATATATTGAGTACTTGATTATTCCTGTCAAAATTTGAAAAACAAAGACAATATTCAATACAATATAACCTATATTATATGTTATATGCTATACATGTTTAATAACATATGTTGTATGTTATATGTTTAATAACATATGTTATAAATAATATATTATACTATAATTTAATTATGTTATAAAATAATATATTATACTATAATTTAATTATGTTATAAAATAATATATGTTATATTATAATATATGTTATAATAGAATATAACATATTATATAATATACAATAACATATGTTATATATTATATTATATTATCCTATGACCCATTTCAACCCATCAAAACAAATGAGATATGCCCCTAGGGGTCTTAGCACTTGTAGGGAGATATGTTGTCATGGAATGCATCAAGAGGGGTCATAGGTTATCCTAAGATCCCTTTCAACCCACTAAAACAAATAAGATATGTCGCTAGTGGTCTTGAAACCCCTAGAGACATACGTTGTCACAAAATGTGTCAAAAAAAATAACAGTTTGTCTTTGTAATCATGCAAAAATGGTTATCTAGACTATGATCCCCCTTTATAGCATTTTCGCTTAATATATCCATTACTGTCCAATTGACCCCTTGGTCTTGATCACACAAAGAAAAATATGGTTCACATAAGCCTCTTGACATATCCACTCTTTTGGTCACCATCCCATATGCTATCTTGCTTATTAGCCTCCAATGCTTATCCTATATGCTATCTCGCTCATTGGCTTTTAGTACTTATCCTTTATCCTATCTATCTTATTGACTTCCACTTCTTATCCTATATGCTATCATGCTTATTGGCTTTAATTTCTTATCCTACATGCTATCTCCTTTGTTTTCTTTCATTTTTATCCAAAACACACTTCATATAGCTATTTTACTCTTTCCCTAGCTTGGGTAATCTTGAGGAGAAAGTCCTTGAGGATTGCTTTCACTCGATTCATACTCCTTGCCTATCCATCTCTTCTTATCCATCATCTTGCTACTCCATAATTCCCTTCATCATTCTGCTTTGTGCTCATGCTTCATTCATCTCATATTGCTTTGCCTTGCCTAGCTTTGAATTGAATCTTGTCTAGGTCTAGGGGGCACAAAGTGTCCAGGCTTGTCAAGGTCTCCTTGTTGCATTGGTGTTTCTTTGACAACTCTTAAACAATGTTTTTCAACACTCCCTTGACATCGAGTGTTTTTCAACACTTATTAGATAATTTAGCTACAGTCTAGGATGTTTTGATACTTTTCATTGGCAAACTTGAGTCCTAAAGAGACAATCATGTGACTTCCAAATGCACACTTGAACACTAAAAATTGGATGTGACTTGTTGGCTTTATTTTCTCTATGTTCTGTCTATGTTGATTCCTTTGATGAACATTCCCTCCCTAATAGCCTCTCAAGGATGTCATGGACTAGAGGACTAGGGGCATGGGGACATGTTTATTTATTTATTTTATAATTAAAAAAAACATTTCTGCCTATGGGTGTACTTTGTCGATCTTAGGTGTCTTGAGCATCTTGCTTTCCCCACTTGACACTTAGGATCCACAAGGCTACGTCCTTGACTATTTTTTATGCAAGTGCCCTTTCATCTAAACCTAGGGAATCTAACTGTAGTGTCATCTTGACCTCCATGTCTTTGATGCATAGGTTGGTTTCCCACATTTCAATCCGATATAGATCATATTCATATCCTCATAGTTTATGCTAGTGATGATTGTATGATCTTTCGATGTTTCTAATAATGCTCAATTATAAAACCTAGGACCTATTTATATAACCCTTGCAATTGCACAATTTTCATACTAGCTTGCATTTTAGGGTTCATTTTAGCTTAGCTATGCATTTTTGAATGTTGAAAGAGCCTTCTTTATCTTTCATGGACGTGTCAACTAACTACTTTCATTCTTCTCTTATTCTCGATCATAGCTTGTCATCTCCTTTTGGCTTTCACTTGCCTCTTTTATTTTCCTACCATCAAAATGGTTCATCTTATCATCACATCTATCTGCCCTTTTGGATCCTTTATATAGTGTTTTTGCATAATTTCTATGTCTTGGATCTATTTTCGGGATTGAAATTGAAATCTAGGTTCATCTCGATGGTCACAATTGTATTTAATTTTTTTTCTCCATCTTCTACACACTTGGCTGACCTTTTGAGGCTTAATCTTCAAACCTTTTTGAGGCAATCATCATTTTTTCATTTCTTTATCATTTCTACTCTCTTCCACTCTTCTTTCTCATTCTATTTCATTTCATTTCACTTGTCCTCTTTCTTTGACCTAATTGTAATGCTTTGTCTTTCTTGTTTAAAATTAGTTGTGCCGAGACACATCTTCATTGCTTGGTGGTCACTCTTTGGTCTTAATCACTCATTTGTCATTATGGACTTTGCTTTATCTCGATTTGATCTAGATCCAACTCATTTTTGCATCTCCTCTATCTCATTTCGATTTTGATCCCAAGGGGGTAGGAATATTCTATCACTTCTTACTTTCTTTTCCTACTTGGCTTGACATATCCGTGCTCATCTCGGGTATTGGTATTGGTATCTATTTCCTAATGTTCAGTACTGTCACAAACAGGTTGTGCATTCAAGATTTTCTCTCTCTATACTTCGTTATTTAGAGTCAAATTTCTCTACTGCTTACTTGGCTTCTTCATTCTTTGATGTAATGAGTTCCCAAATCGATCACACTTTAGTCAAAGAAGGGCAAATGCAATCACCCAAAAATGGTCATCTAGATTGTGGGCCCCTTTCTAGAATTTTTTTATTAATTTATCCATTGCTTATTCTTGATCAAATCTTTAAAGATATATTTATTCTATTATAACCTATGGTTTGACCACTTTATCCTAAGTCTTTTATTTAATTAGAAGGACTTTCTCCCTTTTAATTAAATAAAAATTTCTCACTCCCACTTGTCCTAAGTGTGCACACATAAAACATTATTCTTATTTTAAAAATAAAAGAAAAGGCATTTTTTTAATGAAAGAGGGGTAAATGCTTTGACCTGGAGCTATGAACCAGTGAGGTCACAAATGGGGGACCTCATCACCATTAGATTTGAACCTTGCTGGCAAGGATAACAACTCAACAACTTAACCATCACAACATGCCACTATTGGCAAAAGAAAAGGCATTTTAGTCTCACATGATTGCACAATTTTCTATGTGAGGAGTAATATTCTATTTTGAAACTATCGTTAAGTCTCCTCCACACATCCTTTGCCTCTTAAATATCACCGTTGATATTGACTAGGTGAGATCCTTGTGCACATGGATCACTCAAGATGCATCCTCCATCGTCAAGTTTTGCCTCTTGAACACAACTACCCATTTTTCTTTAAAAGGGAAAGGTCTCTCCCCATTCTCTGATACATCTCTTATGATTTATACTAAAATTATGCTATAGGATTTCTAGGCGCTTCAGATATTTTGAAGACTTGGAGCATTTGCATTCTTATATTTGCATTATGGTTTACTTGCATGTAGTTTAACTTTCTTTTATGCTCTAGCTTAGATCTCATTTTGCTATTATAGCAGGCATTTGCATCTCTCATTTAGCTTTCATTACATTAGTATATTGGTTCTTGGATGCTAACATTCTTGCTCCCATCTTTGAATCTCTTGTTCTATGGTACACCTTGCAAGGGTTGCATATCTTGGTTCATTTGAGAGACACCATCTCATAGCTTTTGCACATCATAGATAGAGAGCTATAATTTGCCTCTTGAGATGCTCTCTTTCATGGGTACTCTTGAGTACAATGGTTTATAGAAGTGTGACACATTTGTAGCACACAATCTTATGACCCTTTTCAACCCATTCGAACAAATATAATTTCCTTAGGGGTCCTATGACACAGAGTGACATATGTTGTCATGGAATGCATCATAGGTTACCCTATGGCTCCTTTTGACCACTAAAATAAATGAGATATGTCCCTAGGGGTCCTAGGACCCCTAAAGACTTATGTTGTCATGGAATGTATTGAAAGGGGTCATAGTTTATCCTATGACCCATTTAGACTCATTCAAAAAAAATAAAAAAGTCTCTAGGGGCCCTCAAACCCCTAGGGACATATATTGTCATGAAATGGGTTGAAAAGGTTCATAAATTATCATATGAACCCTTTCAACCCATTAAAACAAATGAGATATGTTCCTAGGGGTCCTAGGAACCCTAGAGACATATGTTGTCATGGAATGCGTCAAAATGGGTCATACATTATCTGATGACCCCTTTCAACCCATTCAAATAAATATATTATGTCCCTAGGGGTCCTATGACCCCTAGGAACATATATTGTGATCAAATTGGTCGAAATGGGTAATAGGGTACCCTATGACCCCTTCAACCCATTCAAACATATGTTGTCACATAATGGGATAAAAGGGGTCATATGGTACCCTATGACCCCTTTCGATGCATTCAAACATATGATATATGTTCCTATGGGTTCGAAAATATGTTGTCATGTAAGTGATCAAAAGGGGTCATAGGGCACCCTTGTATCCTATGACCCCTTTTGACCCATTCAAGCATATGATATATGTTCCTAGGGGTCCGAGGATCCCTAGGGACATATGTTGTCATGGAATAAGTTAAAAGAGGTCATAGGTTATCCTATGACCCATTTTGACCCATTAAAACAAATGTGATATAATCCTAGGGGTCTTAAGACTACTGTATACATATGTTGTCATGAAATGCATCAAAATGGGTCATAGGTTATCCTGTGACCCCTTTCAACCCATTAAAATAATTGAGATATGTCCCTTCATAGAATGTGTCAAAAGGGGTCAAAGGTTATCCCATGACCCCTTTTGAACCATTAAAAGAAATGAGATATGTTCCTAGCGGTCCTAAGACCCCTAAGGATATGTTTTCATGGAATGAACTTATGACCCCTTTCAACACATTTCAACAAATATAATATGTCCCTAAGGGTCCTAGGAGCCCTAGGAATATATGTTGTCATTGAATGTGTCGAAAGGGCTCATAGGTTATCCTATGACCCCTTTAGACCCATTTGAATAAAAGAGATTTGTCCTTAGGAGACATAGGACCCCTTTTGATCTTTTAGAACCATGTTATGTATGTTTAAGGGTCCTCAAAGGTTTAAAGAAATAAATATTAAGGATACTCAAAAGGGGTCATGAGTTTTATATTAATTTTTTAAATTTTTTAAATTTTTTTTTGCAAAGCAAGTATCCGATTTGAAATCGGGTACCCGGTTAGGCTTAGTTTTTACTAAGCCTAAAGGGTCAAAGCCCAATAGCCACCAAAAATGTGTTTTTCCCCTCTTCCTGTGAGTTTCATACTTCGAGGG
>CM053783.1:339610661-339818161 GCA_028749045.1 Cupressus sempervirens | reverse complement strand
TTGAGTAGATTGGTGAAGTGTGATTGCTTGAAGGGTTGTGAAGAAGATCATAGATGGAGAGTATAATGAAGTCCGATCAATGAACCAACAAATGAGACGAATGGAGATCTAAATTTGCAAAGTGAGTTGTATAAGAACATATCAAACCTAGCTTTTACTTTCTAACCATTGTGGTAGTCAAAATCCTTTAATCGAGGTTGACCTAATAGTCATTTTGTAAATCCTTTAATCAAAGTGACATTCTAATGGAATGATCAAAAGTCCTCTAACTAGACCACTCCTAACAAGGTGATTAAATCCTTTAACCATGTCACACCTAATAGTGTGTTTTGTAACCTTCAACAAGGTTGGCTCTTAACCAAGATCACTTCAAAAGAGTGAAAAGTGGTAGCATGTTAAATGCAAATGTAATATATGTGTGATGCATGCTATTTACTATTGTTTTATTTACTATTACTCAACATATACTGAACAAAGAGCTAAGTGACGAATGCATGAGTTAAGTTGATGATGAGTTTCTATATGGGATAAGTGATTTTGTGAGTTTGAATAAGTTGTTTGAAGTTAGTAAAAGTTGAATTGGTACATCTAGACCTAAGGATAACTACTTTGACCCCCCTCTCAATTATTCTGAATATTCTAACAAAAGGATGGGGTTTCCTATAAATAAAAAGATGTAATATGTATTCAGTGCCGATATTTTGATGCAGTAAACTATGTTATTGGTACTCTCATTCTGTGTGTAGTGTTTCTTGTTGGAATGTGTATTTTCTTAATAAATTTTATGTTCATGACTAACAATGGAGCCAATATCTTTTTTGTATGTTAATGCTTGTGCAATCAATTAGTTCTGGTGCTTGTCATATTTGCTAACAAATTCCTCTATTGTGATGAATTGGAGAAAAGATTGCCTTCCAGTTCTTGCATAGTGATTTGGATCATGTAAGTGCACTTTCTTTGGCTACATGATTTGATGAATTGTGAAACAACATTCAATTTTACTTTGTTCCTTTGATGATTGCATTAGTGGAGTTGAGGATGCATTGCTCCTAATTTCATTGGTTTTATATTTGATTTGTTCAAAAATTCAATTAGCTGATGTGTTATTGCTATGACTTATACCCATTACAAATTTTATTTTCAGCAAGTTGCTTTAACTTTCTTGTTTCCTTATCTCAATAATTTTCTTTTAAACCAATGATATTTCTGAAAGACATTATATTCAAAGATTAAACTATGGTAAATCTTTAAAAAATTACTTACAACATCCTATTCATAGTATACAATATTCTATGTTATTGATTGTGCTCTTAGATTAAGCAATGCGACTATTGTAAGGTGCACTATGAAATAGAAGATTCAAACAGAAATGATGCAACAAACATGCAAAACCATCAAGAACTCCATGAATTCAAGCATGAAAGTATGCATATTCAAGCTAGAATAAGAGATTTAAACTATGAAGAGATGATTTATTATATCCATTTATATTTATCTAGGTGATCTAATCTAACATGCAAGAGTAAAGAAACTATATGATAACAAAGCTAAAATCCCAAGAGTATTCAAAACTCAAAGCAACAACATAATGATAAGAAAAAGATAAAGACCATTTAAACTAAGGGAGGGACTTTAATTTATATATTTGAGAAAATTGGATGGACAATCAAGATGCAAAGATGAGAAATGGTGGAGATGCTTCCGTTTGTGATCTTTGTGCTCTCGATTTTAGAAATTTCCAAAAGTGTGCACTTGAAGTTGAGTTTTTTTTTTTTGAATTTATAAATTAGACATTAAAAGGGATCTTTTGATTATTTTATTAAAAGGGAAAGGTTCTTTTAATTAAATAGGACTTAGGATAAAGTGATCAAACTTTAGGATAAATTGATTTAATGATAATTAAACGATGATTTTAGTTATGTAATAGTGAATTTTAATAAATAATAGGGTCTAGTATTAATTTAATTTGACTATTTTAGAATAGGGGCACATAGTTTACTAGACCAAAATTGAGTGATTATAGTAAGCTAGTAGTATAGCATATTACACATTACACATCAATGACCATTCCAACATTACCCAAATAATCTACAAATCTAGATATATGTGCACAATAGAGTCATCTAACATCTTCCATGCTCATAAAAATTAAGTCCATCTTGCCACCAATTTACATCCAAAATATCGCAACTACATTTGGCATGATTCCCTATCAACTAGTCTGCAACAATTCTTCACTAAACCAACTGCAACTCATCAAAGCCAATACATAATATACTACAAACATAGACATAATTTCTATACTCATCCTACAACACATAATCATGCTTGCATACTGAGGACTGCCAATCACTATCCATGTAGTATTGATCAATAACTCACAATGTACAAAATATGAGTTTGTGTGCAACCATAGAGTATGTGTTGACATAAATGACAAAACTTTCCATCAATAAAAAATATCTTCCATCTCAGAAATATCAACAATATCCCTAAAATTTAACAATCTCCCAGATTTTCAACATGTGTATCTTCTTAACTTTCTAGATTGAAGAAAAAACCTCATGAAATCTTTGCTTCCAATTTCCCTACACTAGCAACTAAGTCAAGTATGGGGCTTTAGTTCAAGTTTTGAGCCCTATAGAGTGAATGAAAATTAAATAATTAAAATTATTTTTACATTCGAAACTAACAGTCTTACAATTGCATAGCTCATATGCAATCAAAAATATTTATATGAGATCATTGTAGCATAAGTTTGGGACCCGATCAAGAGATTTGAAGCTTTAAACATTTAGGTAATATTAAGGAAATTAAACATTAGATAAGATTATACAAAAAACTTTGGTTTTGAATACCATTTAATAATATATTTGATGATAAAAAGATATTCAATTTGATTAGTAGTCAAGCCATCTATTCCTAACAATGAGAAATATTGGCAAGTATTTAAAATTGATGCATAAATCAATATGTTCTCTTAACAATCTTGTGAATTAAAAAAATAGTGAGCTTGATCCGAGAGATACTAACTCTGAACTTGATCACATGATGGTTAGTGGGATAATATATTTCTACAAAACAGGTTCTAAAATTGAATGAAACTCATCTTTTTTGATAAGAAATTGATTCTAAACTTGATTGAACAAAATATTAGTTCTACTAGTTTTGAATTTGATTGAACTATAATCGATGGAGAAAAATTTAAATGCACAAGTTGATGTGAAGTGGTGAAACTTAACATTAGGACTAGTTTCTATTAATTAGAGACTATCAGACTGATGTGGTGTGATGAGACTGATATGCCCCTAATCTATATTAAGTAAGTTCCCTAAGAAATTTGATGTGAAGTGATGAAATCACTTGTGCAAAAGATCAAAGAATCTCAATTCGATGTTGTTTGATGAAGCTGAGATGCCCCTAGTGATGAAATCTTGATTGCTTTGTAGTTTTGAGAGATGATAATATCATATTTCTTCCCCTTCAAGATCAAAATCAGATGAACTTGAGGAGATGCAAAAATGAGGCAAACGTGATCAAATTTGTGATTAGATAGGGTAAAAAATGACTAAGAATCAATTATAAGAGATTTGAAGAGAACTTTGACCAAATTTGACCACCCAGTGATGAGAATTTTCCCTAGTTTGATCAAGTTTGACTATAGTTGATCGGCTTGACCAATATTGATTGATATTATGTAGAAATGATACTAGGTCAAATTGAATGATTTGGAATGAATTTGATTGATTTTCTATCATTGGTATAATTTAGATGGGTGATCAATTACGTTTGACCAAATGGGTCAACTCATAATTTTTACTAGCAAGTTGATATTGAATTTTGATTTTGATTCTAAAAATGGATTCAAAGCTCAAAATTATATAGGGTTGCAAATTTCGTGCAAATAGAATTGAAATTTAGGTCAAATTCTATATACAAAAAGTGTCATTTTCAAATCATTTGCACAATTCTCTTTTCAAAGTTTAGAGTTACTTTTGACTACTACCATGCAAGCTCCTTTCATGTCACCCATTTTTGAGCATCAAAGGGGGCATAATTGACTAGGAGACTATGAGCACTGGTAGGCCATTGATTATGCCTTATAATTTGATTGATTTTATACACTTTTAAATTTTTCCACACTTTAAATTTGTCCATCATTTACTTATAGAATGAAACTCTTCCTTTGTATTAGCCAACGAGAAAATTCATATGATAAAACTTCAAATTATTTTTTATTGAATTGCTCCACTAGTTCTTATTGTACCAATACTACCCAAATCTCGTGCGATGAAAGAATCTTGTATTGTTTAAAATCTTGTATCATATTGTTTAGAAAGATTTATTGTATGAGTCTTTTCAATCAACCTCTTTCATTAAATGGCCTAAAAAGTGTATTTTTTGTAAATCCATTGATCATTTTTCATAAAGTGGTTTTTCAATGTATGTTACTGATTAGTATTGGTATCTTTTGAAATACTCTATTTGTTGATAGTCTGCTTGATTTCATGATTTTTTCAATTAGATATTGATGTTCTTCTATTTGAATGTATTTACAGGAGAGGCTTATGCCAACATAGTTCTAGTGTGAGTATTTGCAAGACAGGCTTATGCCAACATAGTTCTAGTGTTCATATCCAAAAACACATCAACTAGTACAATAGTTGAGGATCTGGTAGTAGTTGATGAGTGTGGTTTTACATATTTGTTGAGTATTCCTAACATCTATTTGAACCACAAAATCCTTGTTGTACTCACTAAGAAATTTCACAATGAGCACAACACCTTCCATCTTCCTACTAGTGAGATTATAGTGACCTTGGATGATATACGTAGGATCCTTAGACTGTTGTGTGTCAAAGAGACAATTTACAATGATTCAAAGCCGAGGGAGGGAATTATTACACTTTGAAATATTTTTTAATGATGAGACTCTTATGACATGCCATACTACCTAGGATTCAATGATTCATCAGTAGAAAGATGTATACTTTCTTGCATGTGTTTGACATTACTAGCTATATAATAGAGGCAAACATGGCTTCCTTTGTGGGTGGGGCCAGTTTCTAAGATATCTTCTTATCACTCTTTGAATATTTGCATGGTGTTTTACACTCTTGTGTGAATTATACAAGGAGTTACATGAGATCACATATAAGCCAGTCTAAACCCGAGTCACAAGTTTTCTTTTATTGCAGATTTGGGCATGGGAACATATCTCTATTTCTCAACCCATGTTTGATAGACAAAGAGAGGTTGGTCTTCCATTAATCACCTCTTCTTATTTTCATATGATGATAACTACTCTTCAAATCTATCTTATTAAAATACTTTACTCCACTCAAAAAATTCATTATGTCATCCATCCTTAGGAAAGAAATCGATAATGCACTGTGATGTTGTTAATAGAATTAGAATCAAAACACACTCATCATTCTCCATTCTCCTTAGGTAACAATACAATAGGTACAAGACAAGGACTCAATATTTCTTTAAATCTCACATGTGCCTATTTAATTCTTTATTTTCCACATATGTCATTCCATGTGATGCCTTGTTTGGTAAAATTTCTTTAATAACTAGAGCTATACAATGATTGATACTTATATTAGGGGATAATACCATTATTTTAAATGATGCCTTCAATTCTATCAGTAACTTATTAATCTCCTTAGGCTATGTATCATCTTAAAATGCAAGCACTATATTTTGAGACTTTTTAGCTCTTCTTAGTGTGGTTTTACACACACATACTCTCTCTCTCTCTCTCTCTCTCTCTCTCTCTCATTTTTATAATTCATCTCTCATATTTTGCAATGGTTCTTGAGGCGCTATTTTATCATATTTTTGGTCATATCTTTTGACACTTTCAGAATTTTCTTATTTTGTCTACACTTTCTCCAAGGCCTCTTGGACCCTTTTGTGAGATGGTCAACCTATTTTGGAATAGGCTGACCCAATTTGACTTATTCTAGAAGAGATTGACCTAGGTCAATCTCTTCCCTAAGGATTTCTAATTTTGGGGTTCGAAGTGCATTGAGTATGCCAATTGTTTACTCTTGCTCTAGGATCAATCTTATTTGTTTTCAATCCCAAAAAAAATTATATAAGGAGGCTTGGGAATTTATTTTTCATCCATAAAGAATATAAAAAAATACATGAAACTTCAAGCAATCATTATTCAAGAACTTCAAGGCATTCATCAAGATCAAGGATTTCCTTCTTGCATCAAGCTTCTTCCTTGAAGATGGTAGTGGAGTTTGGCTTCTAGGGAGGATAACTATCACCCAAATAATTCAAGTTCTTCCATATTTCATTAATTAATATCCACATAAATTTCCATTCATGAGGTTTTGACTTCTACAATTCCCTTTTGGTTTCTTTGAGTCAAGGCTATTACACTTGCATACTTGATCACATATCAAATTCATTTGGATCTACAAAGGTAATTGTATCTTTCATTTGATATATTCAATCCTAATAAATGTTAGAATTGACTTTCTCAATATTTTTTTATATCTCAATTATAAGTTTGATTCCTCAATCTAGGGCTTGACTAAGGCAAGCCCTCATGAAACCAAATAAAAAATCAAGTTTTACTATGTGCATGAGCACAATATCTCAATTGTGACCACATATATGGAAATTAATTGTCAAAACACTTCTAGAAAATTTGGGTCTACTTTGCTACCATGTCTGATAAACATGTCCATCTTCTTTGTAATGTCCCCATCTTTTTAGGATATCAGTGGAGTTCTTAGCCTTTACATTCTTCGAAGGCTAAGTGGAGAAATAAGGAGAAATTGATTATATTAATTTCTATTAAAGTAAAAAGTCAAAAAATGAAAAAAAGAAAAGAAAAAAGAGAGTGACTTTATATTTAATTAATTTAATTAGAGAATGCATTAATTATTGGAAGGGGGAAGCTTCTAGTAATTTAATTTTCTAGAAGCACAATTAATTATTCTATTGCAAGGGAGAAGCTTCTAGCAAGTGCGTTAATTATTGGGAGGGGGAAACTTCTAGAGAATGCAATTATTAAATATTTTATTTAATTATTGTATTGTAAGAGAAAAGCTTCTAGCAAGTGCATTAATTATTGGAAGGGGGAAACTACTATAGAATGCAATTATTAAATATTTTATTTCCTTCTACGAGGGTCAAGGAAAAGTATAAAAAGGGGTGAGCGCTTCATTGTTTATCATCTAATTTTGTGAATTGCATTTGATATCAAGTTGGGAGAAGAAACTAAGGTTTCCAATTTCAGCTAACCATTGGAGAACGTCAACTCTTCAGTGTTGCAACCATTTGAGGTGGTGAAATATCCATTGAATTTGGTATTTGGGAGAGCTTCAATTCAGGAGTTCTATTTTGTGCTTAAGTTGGAGAATAAATTTGTATTGCTATAGTACGCATGCAGGATGCTATGCTACAGTGTCTATGCTTGATTCATTTCCATTCTCGGGCATCACTATTATCATTGTACTTCATCAGCATACAATTTTTCTATAATAATTTAGAATAAATTTTTTTGGCATCATTGTTACATCTCGTTTCCATGTATTTGCACTAATAATACCAAAAGAATTGCATTTGAATTTTAGTTCCTTGAGGGGTTATTACAGTGGTATTAGAGCGGTTTCTTGCTAGCCTGATAGGATTTATGTAGCCACCATTCAATTTGGTTTTCAAAAGAAAAAACAAAAGGGCTTTATTTACACAGGGAACCAACACAATTGAGAACATGGCTGACAGACATTCTCAAAGCTCACCTAGAATTATGAGAGATGATGAGGCTTAACATCATTAGGATAGGCTTCTACAATCAATAGAGGCAAGTACACAAGCAATGATGGCTATGATGCAACATTTGATTGACATGAGAAATAATCATAATAATGACTAGGATGACAGTAGCATAGCAAGATCACAACATAGGACTCGGTCTAGGACAACTAACAGAACCACACATCCTACATTCAGGGAAGAAACTCCAGCACTCACACTTGATGCTATGGTAACAGATATTGCAAATGAACTCTGACAAGTGAGGGATGAGTGGGATTCATTACCAGCATATGTACAGGACGGATGGACTTTTGACAGGTACCTGAACTATAGAGCTGACAGGCAGATAAACATAGTGAGTTGCAACAAGTCACCAACAAGTTGACATTACCCACATTTGATGGTAGTGGGAAAATGACTGCTCATGCTTGGATTCATAAGGTGGATACTTTCCTATCTCTGAAGACTATGAAAAAATTTGAAGCACTCAAGTATGCCACTTTACACTTAGACGAGGTAGCTCATGATTGGTGGACACAAGGCATGATCACATCGCAACACAATCAGGTAACCACTTATTAGGAGTTCGTGGATAGATTAGTAGAAAGGTTTCATAAAAAGGATCCTGAAGTTTATTTTTGGGAGTTAGTCTAGTTGAGACAGTAAAGAGGCTTAGAACAATTTATCAATGACTTCCAGAAGCTTGCAGTGATGGTGCCTAACCTTTTAGAATGGAGGCTAGTTATTTTATTCACAAAGGGATTGACTGAACCACTCAAGGGGTGGGTAAAGGCCTTTGATCCTCCTACATTATAGGAAGCCATGAAGAAAGTACGTAGTATGGAACTTGAAGCTCTGGCAAATCAATTTAGTTTGAAGGGTTCTTCATCATTTAGAGATAACCAAGGGGGATTCAGCAAGGGTAAATAGAAGGTTAGTGACTCAAAAGGGAAGTTAGCTACACCTTTGGATGAGGAGATGCTTAATGACCTGCATAAGAAGAATCTATGCTTCTTTTGCAAAGGTCCCTATGAATTTGGTCATGACTATCCTATGAGGCCTAAGGGGAAGGCTAATCGGGTGATGTGGGCTTATTACGAGGGTTCATATTCAGATAGCTCAGAGCACCATGATGAGGATCCTCATGAGGTAGAGGGTGAACAGGAGCTAGATAGCGCTGAGAAAAAAGAGGCTCCAAAGCTACATTTACAGGAGGCACGTCTGTCTAGTATTTAGAGAGAGGGATCCTTTAGACTTTTAGGAGTCTTGGATGGATAGAAGGTTATTACTTTGTTGGGTATAGGTGCCGCACATAATTTCATTGATGCATGATTTGTGGAGAGTTGTGGACTCATTACTGAGGAGTTTGAGGGGTTGAGAGTCAAGGATATACTCTTCATTGTAACAAGATGGTGCGAGATCCACCTTTGCACCTGAAAAAATACGAGTTCAAGGCAGACTATCATGTGGTCAACATGGGTGACATGGACATAGTACTTGGGATGCAGTGGCTACATTCTTTAGAGGAGATTACCCTGAGACTAAAGGATATCGAGATACGATTTGAGGTGGATGGCAAGACTCATGTGTTGAAGGCTATCCATAATGGTGATGTCAGGACTATCTCATTTAGGCGGATGGAGAGATTAACTAGACAATGTGATGATATAGAGTAGGCAACAATATGCACCTTGATGCCTACCCAGGAGGAGCAACATCAGAATGAATATCATCCAAATATTCAAAAATTGAGAATCAAGTATGAGAAGGTATTCAACGAGATTCCACTAGGCAGGCCACTAGACAGAGGCATTGAGCACATTATTGAGCTGGAGGAAGGAGCTAAGTCTATCATGATTACACCATACCAGCACGCAAAATGATTCAAGGATGAGATTGAGAGGACCATCAAGGAGTTGCTAGCAATGGGAAACATCCGACCAAGTAAGTCACCTTTTGCATCTTTTGTTGTTTTGGTAAAAAACAAAGATGGTACTGTATAGATGTGTATTGATTACAGGGTGTTGAATAAGAGAACTATAAAGAACAAGTATCCCATCCCACACATCGATGAGTTGATAGATGAATTGCATGGGGCTATTTATTTCACAAAAAATGATTTGAGAACAAGCTATCACCAAATTAGAGTTCGAGAGCAGGATATTGAGAAAATTACTTTAAGATGTCATTATGGGCACTTCAAGTTTGTAGTCATGCCTTTTGGTTTGACTAATGCACCTGCCACTTTCAAGTCCACTATGAACAGGGTCTTCCACCACCAATTGAGGAAATTTGTGCTGGTGTTCTTTGATGATATTTTGATCTATAGTAGGACTTGGTAGAAACTTTTAGAACACTTGGAGATAGTATTGAGCATTTTACAGAGGGAGTCCTTGTATGCCAAGGAGTCCAATTGTGATTTGGGGATGACAGAACTGTTGTATCTTGGACACATCATTAGTGCAGATGGATCCTGAAAAGATCCATGCTATTGTTGATTGGCCACCACCAGAGAACCTTACATAGTTGAGGGGGTTCCTTGGTATATGTGGATTCTATCATAGGTTTTTTAGTGGCTACTCACGACACGCAACACCTATGACAGATTTGCTGAAGAAAGGGGCATTTGTGTGGACTCGGGAGGCATAGGACCATTTCATGCGGTTCAAGGAAATAATGACTACATGCCTAGTATTAGCATTGCCTGATTTCACAAAGCCATTTGAGCTTTAATGTGATGCTTTTGGAGAGGGAGTTGGTGCTGTACTCATGCAGGATAAACATCCTATAGCTTATGAGAGTAGGAAACTCAGAGGGCTCGAGAGTTCATTTAGCATATATTATAAGGAGATGTTGGCCATCATGCATGCCTTGACAAAATTCAGACAATATCTTGTGGGTAGGAAATTTTATATTAAAACTGATCATAACAATTTGAGACACTTTTTGGGACAGCGGGACTTGAATGATCGTCAATAGAAGTGGGTGAGTAAGTTACAGGCCTATGATTTTGAATTGCATTTGAATTTAAGTTCCTTGAGGGGTTATTATAGTGGTATTAGAGCGGTTTCCTGCCAGTCTGATAGGGTTTATGTAGCCACCATTCAATTTAGTTTTCAAAAGAAAAAACAAAAGGGCTCTATTTACATAGGGAACCAACACAATTGAGAACATGGTTTATAGACATTCTCAAAGCCCACCCATAATTATGAGAGATGACGAGGCTTTACAATGTTAGGATAGGCTTCTACAGTCAATAGAGGAAAGTACATAGGCAATGATGGCTATGATGCAACATTTGATTGATAGGAGAAATAATCATAATAATGACCAAGATGATAGGAACATAGCAGGATCACAACATAAGACTCGGTCTAGGATAGCTAACATACCCACACATCCTACATTCAGGGAAGAAACTCCAGCACTCACACTTGATGCTATGGTAGCAGATATTGTAGATGAACTTTGACAAGTGAGGAATGAGTGGGATTCATTACCAACATATGTATAGGACATATGGACATTTTATAAGTACCCAAACTACAGATTTGCCAAGCAGAAGTAGGAAGATAAATACAGTGAGTTGCAAAAAGTCACCAACAAGTTGGCATTACCCACATTTGATGGAAGTGGAAAAATGATTGCTCGTGCTTGGATTCATAAGGTGGATATTTTCCTATCTCTGAAGAATATGATAGAATTTGAAGCACTCATGTATGCCACTCTACACTTAGACGAGGCAACTCGTGATTGGTGGACACATGGCATGATCACATCGCAACACAATCAGGTAACCACTTATTAGGAGCTCATGGATAGATTAATAGAAAGGTTTGATAAAAAAGGTCCTGAAGTTTATTTCTGGGAGTTAGCCTAGTTGAGACAATTAGGAGGCTTAGAACAATTTATCAATGACTTCCAGAAGCTTGCAGTGATGGTGCTTGACATTTCAAAATGGAGGCTAGTCATTTTATTCATAGAGGGATTGACTAAACCACTCAAGGGGTGGGTAAAGGCCTTTGATCCTCCTACATTATAGGAAGCCATGAAGAAAGCCCACAATATGGAACTTGTAGCTCTGGCAAACCGGTTTAGTTGAAAGGGTTCTTCATCATTTAGAGATAACCAAGGGGGATTTAGCAAGGGTAAAGAGAAGGTTAGTGACTCAAAAGGCAAGTCAGCTACACCTTTGGATAAGGAGACACTTAATAACCTACGTAAGTAGAAGCTATGCTTCTTTTGCAAAGGTCCCTATGAGTTTAGTCATGACTGTCCTATGAGGCCTAAGGGGAAGGCTAACTGGGTGATGTGGGCTTATTACGAGGGTTTAGATTCAAATAGCTCAGAGCACCATGATGAGGATCTTGATGAGGCAGAGGGTGAACATGAGGTAGATAGTGCTGAGAAAAAAGAGGCTCCAGAGCTACATTTACAGGAGGCACATCTGTCTAGTATTCAGAGAGAGGGATCTTTCAGACTTTGGGGAGTCTTGGATGGATAGAAGGTTATTACTCTATTGGATATAGGTGCCACACATAATTTCATTGATGCACGATTTGTGGAAAGGCGTGGACTCATTACTAAGGATTTTGAGGGATTGAGAGTCAAGGTAGCTGATGGATATACTCTTCGTTGTAACAGGATGGTGCGAGATCTACCTTTGCACTTGAACAACTATGAGTTCAAGGCGGACTATCATGTGGTCAAAATGGGTGACATGGACATAGTACTTGGGATGCAATGGCTACATTCTTTGGAGGAGCTTACCCTGAGACTGAAGGATATGGAGATACAATTTGAGGTGGATGGCAGGACTCATGTGTTGAAGGCTATCCATAATGGTGATGTCAGGACTATCTTATTTAGGTGGATGGAGAGATTAACTAGACATGATGATATAGAGTGGGCGACAATATGCACCTTGATGCCTACCTAGGAGGAGCAACATCAAACTAAATATCATTCGGATATTCAAAAATTGAGAATCAAGTATGAGAAGGTATTCAATGAGATTCCACCAGGCAGGCCACCAGAAAGAGGCATTGAGCACATTATGGAGCTGAAGGAAGGTGCTAAGCCTATCATGATCACACCATACCAACACCCAAAATGACTCAAGGATGAGACCGAGATGACCATCAAAGAGTTGCTAGCAATGAGACACATCCAACCAAGTAAGTCACCTTTTGCATCTTTTTTTGTTTTGGTAAAAAATAAGGATGGTACTCTATGGATGTGTATTGATTATAGGGTGTTGAATAAGAGAACTATAAAGAACAGGTATCCCATCTCATGCATCAATGAGTTGATAAATGAATTGCATGGGGCTTGTTATTTCACAAAAATTGATTTGAGAACAGGCTATCACCAGATTAGAGTTCGAGAGCAGGATATTGAGAAAACTACTTTCAGATGTCATTGTGGGCACTTCAAGTTTGTAGTCATGCCTTTTGGTTTGACTAATGCACCTGCCACTTTCTAGTCTACTATGAACAGGGTCTTCCACCATCAGTTGAGGAAATTTGTGCTTGTGTTCTTTGATGATATTTTGATCTATAGTAGGACTTGGTAGAAAGATTTAGAACACTTGGAGATAGTATTGAGCATTTTACAGAGGGAGTCCTTGTATGCCAAGGAGTCCAAAAGTGATTTGGAGATGACAGAGCTATTGTATCTTGGACACATCATTAGTGTGGATGGATCCTAAAAAGATCTATGCTATTGTTGATTGGCCACCACCAGAGAACCTTACACAGTTGAGGGGGTTCCTTGGTCTATGTGGATTCTATCGTAGGTTTGTCAGTGGCTACTCATGACACGCAATAGCTATGATAGATTTGTTGAAGAAAGGGCAATTTGTGTGAACTCAAGAGGCATAGGACCGTTTCATTAGGTGCAAGGAAATAATGACTACATGCCTAGTATTAGCATTGCCTGATTTCATGAAGCCATTTGAGCTTCAATGTGATGCCTCTGGAGAGGGAGTTGGTGCTGTACTCATGTAGGACAAGCATCCTATAGCTTATGAGAGCAGGAAACTCAGAGGGCTCGAGAGTTCATTCAACATATATGATAAGAAGATGTTGGCCATCATGCATGCCTTGGCCAAATTCAGACAGTATCTTGTGGGCAGCAAATTTTGTATTAAAACTAATCATAACAATCTGAGGCACTTTTTGGGACAGCGGGACCTGAATGATCATCAGCAAAAGTGGGTGAGTAAGTTACAGGCCTATGATTTACAAGAATAGGATTTACTTAATCCCAGGATCGAAAGTGAAGCAGTTGATTTTGAGAGCACTCCATGATTCACCTATAGCAAGCAATCCCGGGTATTTCAAGACTTATAGGTTAATTTGGGAGTGGTTCACTTGGAAGGGGCTTAAGGCTAATGTTTTATAGTATGTACGTGAGTGTCTTGTTTGTCAGCAAAACAAACAAGAGCACACTTATCTAGCAGCACTCCTACAACCACTTCCTATTCCTGACAAGAAGTGGGAGTGCATCTCCATGTATTTTATAACGGGCTTGCCCAAGGCCTAGGGGCATGATTGTATCTATGTGGTGGTGGATAGGGTGACAAAATATGCTCACTTCTTCCCTATCACTACTACATACTCAATAGCTCAAGTGGCAGAGGTCTTCTTTAGGGAGGTTTTCAGATTACATGGTTTGCCTCGAAACATTATGAGTGATAGGGATAGCCACTTCATGAGTCACTTCTGGTAGGAGGTATTCCAAATGTGTGGCACCGAGCTTACACCTAGCTCCAGTTATCACCCACAGACCGATGGTCAAATGAAGATTGTGAACAAATGGGTGGAAGGGTATTTGAGGAATTATGTGGCAGCTCAGCAGCGAGCTTGGGTTAGATGGATATATCTTTGTGAGTATTGCTACAATACTACATACCATATGACTATAAAAATGACACCCTTCATGGCACTTTATGGTTATGAGGCACCCAGTTTCTTAGATTTATTGTTGGGTGATAGTCGGGTACCCCGTGCAGGTGAACTATTACAGGAGAGTAAGGATATAGTTGCTACTCTCAGGGACAACATTGCTAGAGCTCAGAACCAACAAAAGCAATATGCAGACTAGAAGAGGACTGAGTGTAGTTTTGAGGTAGATGATATGGTTTACCTCATGTTGCAGCCACATAGGCAGTCCACTCTCAAGAAGAGTGGTGCAAAGAAACTCAAGCCACACTATTATGGACCATTCAGGATCGTCAGGCGAGTTGATGAGGTGGCTTATGTGTTGTAGCTTCCCGTAGACAGTAGAGTGCACAATGTGTTTCATGTGTCACACTTCAAAAATGCGTTGGGTCAAAATGTGGTGCCTTCTATAGTATTACCTCCCTTGGATGATGAGAGAAAATTGATATTGGTGCCAGAGGCTATCATTGATTTCAGGGAAAGGAACTTGAGGTGACGCACTATAAGAGAGTATTTGGTGAAATGGAAGGACCTACCAGTTGAGGATGTGACATGGGAGAATGAGGATATTTTTCAATATCCAGACTTAAAATTGCTTGAGGACAAACAATTTCAGGGAGGGCGGACTGTAATGTCCCTATCTTTTTAGCATATCAATGGAGTTCTTAGCCTTTACATTCTCTGAAGGCTAAGTGTAGAAATAAGGAGAAATTGATTAAATTAATTTCTTATAAAGTCAGAAGTCAAAAAAAGAAAAAGAAAAAGAGAGTGACTTTATATTTAATTAATTTAATTGGAGAATGCATTAATTATTGGAAGGGGAAGCTTCTAGTAATTTAATTTTCTAGAAGCACAATTAATTATTCTATTTCAAGGGAGAAGCTTGTAGCAAGTGCATTAATTATTGGGAGGGGGAAACTTCTAGAGAATTCAATTATTAAATATTTTATTTAATTATTGTATGGTAAGAGAAAAGCTTCTAGCAAGTGCATTAATTATTGGAAGGGGGAAACTTGTATAGAATGCAATTATTAAATATTTTATTTCCTTCTACGAGGGTCAAGGAAAAGTATAAGGGTGAGAGCTTCATTGTTTATCATCTAATTTTGTGAATTGCATTTGATATCAAGTTGAGAGAAAAAACTAAGGTTTTTGATTTCAGCCAGCCATTGGAGAACGTCAACTCTTCAGTGTTGCAACCATTTGAGGTGGTGAAATATCCATTGAATTTGGTATTTGGGAGAGCTTCAATTCAGGAGTTCTATTTTGTGCTTAAATTGGAGAATAAATTTTGATTGCTACAGTACGCATGCAGGATGCCATGCTACAATGTTTATGCTTGATTCATTTCCATTCTTGGGCATCACTATTATCATTGTACTTCATCAAAGTACAATTTTTCTATAATAATTTAGAATAAATTTTTTTGGCATCATTGTTACATCTCGTTTCCATGTATTTGCACTAATAATACCAAAAGAATTGCATTTGAATTTTAGTTCCTTGAGGGGTTATTATAGTGGTATCAGAGCAATTTCTTGCCAGCCTAATAGGGTTTATGTAGCCACCATTCAATTTAGTTTTCAAAAGCAAAAAAAAAAGGGCTCTATTTACACAGGGAACCAACACATCTGAGAACATGGCTGATAAAAATTCTCAAAGACCACCTAGAATTATGAGAGATGATGAGGCTTTACAACATTAGGATAGGCTTCTACAATCAATAGAGGCAAGTACACAGACAATAATGGCTATGATGCAACATTTGATTGATAGGAGAAATAATCATAATAATGGCTAGGATGACAGGAGCATAGCAGGATCACAACATAGGACTCAGTTTGGGACAACTAACAAACCCACACATCCTACATTTAGGGAAGAAACTCCAGCACTCACACCTGATGCTATGGTAACAGATATTGCAGATGAACTCCGACAAGCGAGGGATGAGTGGGATTCATTACCAACATATGTATAGGAGGAGTGGACATTTGACAGGTACCTGAACTACAGAGCTACCACGTAGAAGTAGGTAGATAAACACAATGAGTTGCAACAAGTCAGCAACAAGTTGGCATTACCCATATTTGATGGCAGTGGGAAAATGACTGCTCGTGATTGGATTCTCATAATTATTGGAAGGGGGAAACTTCTAGAGAATAACCCTAACAGGTTATAACTTCTTCAAACACCAAAAAAAAAAATCTTTATACTTTAGTTGTTTGACATTTTGTCAAACATTTTGCAAGCAAGCTTTGATACCACTGTAGTAACCCCCCCAAGGAACTAATATTCAAATGCAATTCTTTTGGTATTATTAGTGCAAATACATGGAAACGAGATGTAATAATGATGCCAAAATTTTTGATTCTGAATTATTATAGCAAAATCATATGATGATGAAGTACAATGATAATAGTGATGCCCGAGAATGGAAATGAATCAAGCATAGACACTGTAGTGCGACATCTTGCATGCGTACTGCAGCAATCAAAATTTATTCTCCAATTTAAGCACAAAATAGAACTCTTGAATTGAAGCTCTCCCAAATATCAAATTCAATGGATATTTCACCACTTCAAATGGTTGCAACACTGAAGAGTTGACATTCTCCAATGGCTGGTTGAAATCAGAAACCTTATTTTCTTCTCCCAACTTGATATCAAATGCAATTCACAAAATCGGATGATAAACAATGAAGCTCTCACCTCTTTTTATACTTTTCCTTGACCCTCGTAGAAGGAAATAAAATATTTAATAATTGCATTCTCTAGAAGTTTCCCCCTTCCAATAATTAATGCACTTGCTAGAAGCTTCTCCCTTGCAATACAATAATTAAATAAAATATTTAATAATTGCATTCTCTAGAAGTTTCCCCCTCCCAATAATTAATGCACTTGCTAGAAGCTTCTCCCTTGCAAAACAATAATTAATTGTGCTTCTAGAAAGTTAAATTACTAGAAGCTTCCCCCTTCCAATAATTAATGCATTCTTCAATAAATTAAATTAATTAAATATAAAGTCACTTTTTTTTCTTTTTCTTTTTCTTTTTTGGCTTTTGACTTTATAAGAAATTAATTTAATCAATTTCTCCTTATTTCTCCACTTAGCCTTCAGAGAAAGTAAAGGCTAAGAACTCCACTGATATGCTAAAAAGATGGGGACATTACATTCTCATAAAGTGTTTAGACACTTTACTACCATGTCGATGTCTCACTAGAGGCCTGAGAAGAATATTATTCTTTCATTTTTATGTTGTGATTGTAGATCTACTATTAGACGTTCATCCATAATTTTAGATCCATGATTTTTAAAGTGAAAATATATAGTCCAATGCATTATTTTTAGGTGATTACTTTATCATTCATTTATCTTTTTAGTCTATACCTACTTCCATATCTTAATAGGGAATTGATTGCATATATTTAGCACCTAGACCTATCTTACACTTCTCATTTAATCAACTAGTCCAATTTCACATTTAAATCTACATTTCATGAAATATTACTTTCATGTATACTTCCTTGAAATAATTTGGGTTTATCATTATAATCCATTTATCGCTTTAGGTTTTTCTAATCTAACTTGGGTCATATTGAGATTTATGTTTGGAAGCCCCTCTTTCTCTTGTATTTATATGTGAGTGCAAAGTGAAAATCTTATATTTACATATCTTATTTAGTGCTAATTTTTTTTGGCAAACTTGACATGCTATACCTATTTCTTTCATCTTGGAGTTAAATATTGTGTCTCTTGAGATCTCCCTTATTTTGTATCAATTTCACCTAAACATTTTAGTGAACTTGACTTGTGGCCCTTTCTTATTTTCGTGGAGTTAGATTTCTTCTTTGTGCATCTAGTTAGATATCCGTTTTGAATTATCTTTTTTTCATTATTTGAATATAGGTTTCATTAATTTGCATTGAAAAAATACAAACAAAATTGCATCCTACATCCTTAGATTGAATTGCATTTTGTTTAAAACACTATAAAACTATAAAAAACATTTCTTTCATAGTCATTGAATTTCATTAGTTGTTATCTTTATATTCAAGATTTCCTCATGATCTTTGATACATTCCATTTCATGCATATGATGACACTTTAGTTTTTCCTTTCATTGATTCTTATCCCCCTCCAAAGGGTACCCTTTTCAAAGATGACATTGATCAATATTTCATGAGTGATAATGTTCCTAACCTTGATAATGATACTATTTGGGATGAGCCATTGGATAGGTATATTAACTACTCTTTCCCTTATCAAACTTGTTTAGGTCATGATTCGTCCTCCTCTAATATTTTCTTTCTTCCATCCTTGTATCATTCTACTATTTGGGATGAAACCTTAGATAAGGAAACACATTACTCCTTTAGTCACGAGGAAAATTTTATATAATTGGATGATAGCACGATTATTGCACTTAATGATCAACCACTTCCTATGCATTTCATTGATATCCCTTATATAGATGAGACATTCATGGTTTATGTTTGTCCTTCTCCTAAGTGTGCCTTAGAAATAGAAGACCACATCCTTGATGCTTTTTATTGTTCCTTTCAAGGGATCTCAAATAAAATTGGGTCTTGTTGATCATTATGACCTCATTTTCACAAATTCAAATTTAGACTATAACGATTGTAATCATATTGATCCTATAGGTGGCTTATAAAATTTTCAACGTTGTGCAACATTATATTTCACGACAAAATTCTATAGAAACACCAACATTCTTCACTTTGCAACCCAAACATCTCTATTTGATGAGTACATTCATATTGAATGTTTCTATTTGTATCTCAATCTAATTTTGTCATCGCCCTAACAGTTTTATATCTATCACCTTGGAATCTGAGAATAGTTTACTTTTCTGGATAATTTGGTACTTGTTAAGATAGTTTAATTCTGGCATTATTATGTTAAACTCTATGAGAATTCAGAGGTTGCTAAATCTAATTCTCAGAACAGATGTTTTTATACTTTCAGTTTTGTGTTATATTTAGAATCTTTTATCTGAATCAATCTGGATTCAGGAATCAAATTTTATAAATTAATGTTAGTATGGTTTTAGTTTTACCTTAGTTTGATTCATATTTTCAGTTTTATGTATAAGGTGGCTTTAAATTTTGCAGCAAATTGAATCTCTTGTTTGCTAATTTCTAAGTATATATATATATATATATATATATATATATATATATATATATATATATATATATATATATATATATATATGTATGTATGTATGTATATTTATAAGTTGTATAACTATTTATAAATATACATACATACATACATATATATATATATATATATATATATATATATATATATATATATATATATATATATATATATATATATATATATATATATATATATATATATATATATATATATATAATTGCTATGTATTCGTGTGCTTGTATTTATATTTATACAAGTTGTAAATTATATGTATACTTATTAATTAGTAAGCAATATTAATATTACTTAGGATTAATCTTAATATTAATATTAATATTAATATTAATATTGATACAAATATTAATGTTAGATTAGTACCTAATACTATGTTAGTGTGAGTTAGTGCCTAAACTAACCTATGGCATGGGATTTAACTAAGTCATAAACTAAAACTTAGCCTAAGTCTATCGATGCCTAAACTAAAAGCTTAGCATGGGTTTTGGACTTGGCAAATGGCGGCAGCGATAGTGGGTTTTAATGGTGGGCAGGTTCTTTGAACGACGAGCTGGTACTACTGTGCCATGTGTTGATTAAGCTAAGGAATTAGGCTTTTATGGTTTTTCTCGCTGTTATTGGCATTGATTTTGCACGTTGCCTGAGTTCGGATCGCCATTGTTGGTTTTCAGTTGGGGTTATGAATGCTCTATTGAGCGAGTTTTTCTGCGTTTTCGTGGGGAAATTGATGGCCATGATGGAGTGTATTGTTCCTTACTCACCTTATAGAGGTTCACGTTTTCATTTTCTTTTTGGAATATGTCATTTCGTGGCTTCATTTCTTTCTCAAATACCGCTACTTAGAAGATTTCTCTAGTATCTTTGTGTCTAGATTTTGGAAGTTTGAAGGCTTGGGGCTGCAAATTTGGAAAGAGAGGGCTCTCTAGGCAGCTTGGATTAAGTTTTCTTCCGCATTTTTATAGGTAGGGGGCTTTTCTTTAACTCTTTCCTATAGTTATTATTATGTTTCATTTAGATTTGTGAATATTGAATATCTAAATTTGTTATGTGGATAAACCCAGATTTGGGTGTGCGAATGAAATTACTCTGTGCTGTGTGTTGTAATTGGGTTTATGATGTATATTTAGGGCAAATTGTTACCCTATTCTCTCTCTTAGTTTACTATTGCATTATTATATCGATAGCATGTTGTATAAGGTTAACAGTTTTATATAATGGGTATCGACATTTGAGAATGGGCATATGCAGAGCATGGCACTGTGTACAATGCATAGCTTTGTATATATCCATAATTGAATGTGAAGTGTGGAGTTGCATTCTGAGTTTTATTAATATTTGGGTTTTGTCCCAAACATGCATTTTCACTAAGATTGAACTTGGCAAGAAACACATGTTTGCGACAGCAAGCAAGCATGCATGTGATTTTTTTTTAAAAAAAAATGATTGTTGGCTGTTATTAAACCGAGCTCTGTGTGTTTTAAGTTTTGGGTTTGTTATTTTGTTATTTTGGTTATATGTGACTCAGCCACAACCACGAGTTTGCAGTCTATGAATTCGCGATTGTGAACCAAGGGCATAGACGTGCAACTGGGGGGTGAGTAATTTTGTCAAACGGTTGCTTGATACTCGTATCACTGTTATAGTATTGAATGGTTTAATTGAGTTGGGGTTTGGATTTGTTCTTGAATATGGTTGAGGGTTTTAGGCAAGATGTTTTATAGCAATTTTGTATTCAATAGTAGTTATTGTCATTATGTTAAAAGTTTTGGTGTAATCGTGTGCAAAAGTTTTAGTGTCGACCATTAGCAAGATTTTGGGGTTTTGGGTTTTGCAGTGCACAACCAATCTTATAATGAATAGGAAGAGACGTGTCTTTGTTGTTGACAAGTTTTTCGATGTGTAAAAAAATAATACCAAGGTTGTTTTTTTAAAATTATATACATATTATTGTATGAGTCAATGTTTTGTCAATTGTGCTTGATGTTTGTGTTCATAAATAATTGCATAAAGTTTTATTCGATAATTGCAAACTTTAGATATGCTGTTATCTGGAATGGAAAGAAGCATTTTGTTAACAGCTCTTGTAGATGAGTAAAATTGGTATTAGGGGCACTGTGTGTGTCGCAGATTCAAACAGTAGGGTGTTCTTTTTGAATTAGAAATTGTAGTTATTTGGTAACATCAAGTAATTTGATTTACAAGTAAAGTTTATTTATCTATTTTTATTCTGACTTTAAATTCATAAGGTTATATATATATACATATATATATATATATACATATATATATATATATATATGTATGTATATATATATGTATGTATATATATATATGTATATATATATATGTATATATATATATATATGTATATATGTATATATATGTATATATGTATATATGTATATATATATGTATATATGTATATATGTATATATATATGTATATATGTATATATGTATGTATATATGTATATATGTATATATATATGTATATATGTATATATGTATATATATATGTATATATATATATGTATATATATATATGTATATATATATATATATATGTATATATATATATATATAGATATATGTATATATACATATATATATATATATATGTATGTATGTATTTATTTATATGTATTAATATATATGTATTCCCTTATGAATAGATTGTTAGAGTTTAAATTTATATTAACAATCAAGAGGTTACTATGATTACTTATTTAAATTTAGTGAATTTGGAAAAGTCAATTCTTTACTATTTAATTAGAATATAGTTGTTAAGTAGTTGAAAAGCATGGTTACAAATATGGTTTCATTTGGTACTTTGAAAGACTGAAAAAAAAAAGGTTTCATATGATATTTTTGTTTGCTGGTGCACTTGTTATATTGAAGCAAATGAAAAAGTGTATTAGTTGGAATTGGAAAATTAATCTAAGTTTTCTTCCAATTAGTATAACTTGAGTTATGTGTATGTTAGTTTATGCAAGTTGATCCTTTAGATTGGGTGGCTGTCATAAAGTGAGTAACTTGTGGTGATAGAATTATGTTGCCGGATGCCCTCCGACACTAGTCTAGATCCTTATGGGAAAGTTTATGACAGTTATCTATTTAAGTGGTAATATTTAAAATTTCATTGGTTGGGAATCATATAATAAGATAAGAAAAATATGGTTGCACCTAACATATTGAGTTCTACGAGTGGCTGAATGTAGATTCTTATGTTGACACCCATGGACTATTGGATCATTTCCTTGTCATATTTTATGTGAGTTTATTTCTGCATATCTGTGTGTAAGAAATTACGTACTTGCTTTATAATTTGAATGAGAAAAGAAAATTGTCTTTTCAGTACTTCTGTTATTTGGATTATATGAATATAGTTTTGTCATAAAATCTAACATGCAGGTTTACTAAAGATCTTATCAATTTGATTAGTGTTACTAAGCCTTGTTTGTGTGTTGTGGTTGTACTGTTTTGGATTTCAGGTTCAAGATAGGGTTGGTTATGGACTTAGAAGAAATGACTTTTTAACAATTTGAACCAGTGTTAATTTGAATGTATTTTAAAAGCTGTTGTATTTCTTATAAGAGTATAGTTATGTTATATACTCTGATGTAATATTTTGAAATGTTACATTACTGATTATGAGTACTTTACTGTACCTGATGTATAAAGGTTATTATGTAATGGAGATTTTTTTTTAAATTTTTTTTTTTCGGGATTTAATCTTTTTTTTTTGTATGTTTGGATTATCGTTGTATGATTATTTTATGGTTTTGTGATGGTTAGGGTATTACATTTGGTATCAGAGCCTAAGGTTTAAACACTCAGGACTCGATAAGTTTAATTAGGGGTTTCATTATGCTTCCTACGAGATTTTAATTAAATCTCTTTTATATGAATTCCAGTATGCCTCCTATTACACAAGGAGTATGGGGACGAGGTATCCCTAATGCTGATGCCAATGCAGGCAGAGGTAGAGGTGGACGTAGAGGCCGCGATCGAGGCCAAGGTAGAGGTCGTGGCCTAGGTAGGGGTCAAGATCGTCAAGGAATGCTTGATGATGAAATACCTCATGTTGAGGAGAAAGGGGGATTTCAAGCTGAAATTCTTCAGCAGATTCTTGGATGTTTTGATGGGATTGAAGCTAGGAATAATATTCCTGGTGGGGGAGCAAATGCTCAGGGTATACAGATTCCCAATGCCAATCAGGCTGTAGTAGTGGATCCTATTATTAGGACTCAGCTAAAAGACATATCTAAGCTCAAAGGTTCATATTTTAATGGAACCGAAGTTGGTAATGAAGCTGAAGCTTGGCTTCTAAACATCGAAAGATGTTTTATTCTGCATGATTATCACACTAATGTGAAGGTTCGATGGACTGCAATGCAGTTAAGGTCTTTTACATCTATTTGGTGGGAAATGGAATTAGAACACCTTGGACTTCATATTTCTCAAGTCACTTGGGAATTGTTCTTAGAGAGGTTGCAGGAAAGATTCATGTCTGAGTATTGGCAGCAAACCAGATCTGAGGAATTCTTTAACATTTTTCAAAGTAATTTAACAGTTGAAATGTACGAAAGAAAATTCTTTCAGCTTAAGAAGTATTCTTGTTGGAATGAAGGTGATAAACCTTTAGTGCAACACTTTATCTGGGGATTAAATCCTAGGATTGGTAAGGAAGTGAGAACTTTCAAACCTAAAACAGTTAAGGAAGCTATTGATCAGGCTAAGCTTGCTGAAATGAAAACTAGTTTTTCAACCAAGAGTGTTGTTAACCCACATGTTCCAAGTAGTAGTAAAAGTCAGAAATCCTTCAGGGATGATTCTAAGGTAGCACCTAGTGGTTATGGTAGTAATCTCAAAAGCAAAAATTCAACAAATTTACCAAATCAGACAAGGGGTTTAAGGTGCCAGAACTACCTAAATCCATTAAGCCTGCTGAAAGTGTGAAACCGAGTTTTGCACTGCCATAAGCAAATTCCTCATAGGATAAGAGTACCAAAAGAGGAGCAGAATGTTGGCATTGTGGGCAGTTGGGTCATTTACAATGGAATTTTCCTCTTAAAGGCAATAATCAGGGTAGGTCAAGAGCATCGGGCTCTGAGGCTACTGTTGGAGATTCTGGAAGGAACCACCGTATTTTTGCTACTGTGGATCATAATCAAGCAAAACATCAGAACATGGTGATTGAGGCTAAAGGTACTTATCAAGGTGCAAAAATTTCCATTTTATTTGACTCAGGTGCCACTGATTCTTTCATTTTTTCCAATTTGGTTAAACATTGTAATATTCCTGTGAGAAAGGCTGAGTTGGCATGGCAAGTTGAGTTAGCTTCTGGATCTAAGGTAGAAACTGGGCTGATTGCGGTAGATTGTGAGATTCATCTTAAGGCATTTACCACTATAGTATACCTCAGAGTTATTCCTTTAGGAACCTATGATATAATTTTAGGAATGGATTGGTTGGATCAACACTGTCATTGATTGCAACAAAAAGATTATTAAATGCATTGATGATAATGGAGCAAATAGATTCATGACAGGAATTCAGAGACCTATTTCTATTAGAACTATTTTCGCTAAACAACTTCAAAGGTGTTTACGGAAAGGATGCAAGCTGTTTGCTGTTTCTATAAATGAATTTTCTAAACCTTTGGTTAATCAAACTAGTTTAGACCATCTATTACTGAAGGAATTTTCAAATGTCTTCGCAACAGAGATTTCGAGTATTCCACCCAAGAGAGAAATAGACTTTAGGATTGACCTTGTGCTTGGAACTGAACCTGTTTCTAAAACTCCTTATCGTATGACAGCACAAGAATTGGTAGAGCTCAAAGTTCAACTTGAAGAACTTCTTGGGAAAGGACTAATTAGACCAAGTGTCTCTCCTTGGGGTGCACCTGTTATCTTCGTTAAGAAGAAAGATGGATCACTTAGATTGTGTATTGATTACATGCAGTTAAATAAAGTTACTATCAAGAATAGGTATCTGTTGCCTAGAATTGATGATTTATTTGATCAAGTTAAGGGTGCTAAAATATTCTCTAAAATTGATCTTAAATCTGGGTACCATCAGCTAAGAATTCTAGAAGCTGATATTCATAAGACAACATTTTGAACTAGGTATGGGCATTACGAATTTATCGTTGTACCTTTTGGTTTAACAAATGCACCATTAGTATTTATGAGTCTGATGTAGGGAGTTTTTAGAACCTTCCTTGATAGGTTTGTAGTTGTTTTTCTAGATGACATACTAGTTTATTCTAACTCCTTGGAGGAGAATGAACAACATTTGAGACAAGTTTTTGAATGTCTCCAAAGGAATAAGCTGTATGCTAATCCTGAAAAGTGTGAATTTTTCAAATCAAAAATAAGTTACCTTGGACACATTATAACAGGAGATGGAATAGCTATGGATCCAGCTAAGATTAGAGCTATTGTAGAGTGGCAAACACCTACAAACGTGTTGGAAGTAAGAAGTTTTATGGGTTTAGCCAGTTACTACCAAAGGTTTGTGGCTAATTTCTCAAAAATAGCACATTCTATCACTTCTCTTTAGAGAAAAGGTAAGAAATTTGTCTGGTTGGATAAGTGTGAAGAAGCTTTTCAGCATCTTAAAGTATGTTTGACTAGTGCACCTGTATTGGCTGTACCTGATCCTTGTAAAGAATTTGTGGTTTGCACAGATGCTTCTTTAGATGGATTAGGAGTAGTTTTAATACAAGATGGCAGGGTGATTGCGTATGAATCCAGGAAACTCAAGGATCATGAAATAAACTATCCTACTCACAATTTGGAACTTGCTGTAGTAATGCATGCGTTGACCAAATGGTGGCATTTTCTCCTTGGACAACATTTTGAGTTACTTACTGATCATAGAAGTCTTCAATATGTTTTCACACAGCCAAATCTAAATGCACGACAATGCAGATGGATGGAATTTTTGTGTGAATATAACTTTGAAGTAAAATATGTACAAGGTAAGGAGAATAAGGTGGCTAATGCACTTAGCAGAAGATGTCACAAACTTTCTTCTTTAACTCTCTCAGTGGATTTGAAGGAGAAAATATTACATAATCTGATTACTGATCCTTGGTTTTTAGATGTCAAGGCTATTATTGATAGTGGCAACACGTTAGAAGGCAGATTTGAAGGTTACTCTATCAGCACTGATGGATTGCTGATCTACAGAGGTAGTATTTATATTCCTGATATTGGAGAGCTACGAATTTTGGTTATGTCTGAAGCTCATAAAGCGCCCCATTCAGAACATCCTGGTGTTAAGAAAATGAATGCTGATCTTAAACAACATTACTATTGGCCAGGTATGAAGAGGGATATTGCTGATTTTGTTGCTAGATGTCTAGAATGTCAAAGGGTGAAAGCTGAACATTAGCATCCTGTTGGTTTACTTCAATCTCACAGTGTGCCTGGATGGAAATGGGATACCATCTCCGTTGATTTTATCATGGGATTACCTTTATTAGTTAGGCGGCATGATTCAATCATGGTTGTAGTGGACAAGTTAACCAAAGTTGCACATTTTATTCCAGTGAGATCTTCATATAATGCTGCATCTGTAGCACGTATTTATATGGAACAAATAGTAAGACTACATGGGATTTTGAAGAAGATCATATCAGATAGGGACCCAGTTTTCACATCTTCTCTTTGGAGGTTTATGCAACGTGAGCTTGGTACTCAACTGAATTTCAGTTCTGCATATCATCTTGAGACTGATGGGCAAACTGAGCATGTAAATTAGATTCTAGAAGACATGCTCAGGATGTACATCATGGATAGGTAGAACAAATGGGAAGAATTCTTGCATTTAGTTGAATTTGCATATAATAATGGTTATCACAGCTCTATAAGTATGGCTCCATTTCAAGCTTTGTATGGATGACCATGTAGAACACCCTTGAGCTGGGATAATTTGGAAGATAGAATTCGCCTAGGTCCTGAAATGCTCCAAGATAGACAGAAAAAGTATGCAGATTTGCATAGGATTGAGCTTCAGTTTGTGGTTGGGGACAAAGTATTTCTGCGGGTCAGACCTAGAAAAAGTCCTATTAGATATGGTAAAGGTTCCAAATTGTCTCCACGTTTTGTGGGACCATTTGAAATCCTGGAATGATTCAGTCCAGTTGCCTACAAACTTGCTTTGCCTCCCAGTCTATCTCGAATCCATGATGTCTTTCATGTGTCTGTATTAAGGAAATACATACTGATATCACTCATGTTCTGAATTGGAATGCATTACAGGTAATGGATGGCCAATTGATGCTGGAACCAGTGCAGATTGTCCAATGAAGATAACTAAATCTCAGAGGTCACAAGGTAGAGTAGGTAAAGGTATTATGGGATCATAATGATGATACCTCGGCAACTTGGGAAGATACAAGGGCATTGAAAACTTCACATCCTCATTTGTTTTCAAGCTTTTAGGAGTAAGCCTAAGCTGGTGAGGGAGGGTGTCATGGCCCTGACAGTTTTATATCTATCACCTTGGAATCTGAGAATAGTTTACTTTTCTAGATAATTTGGTACTTGTTAAGATAGTTTAATTCTAGCATTATTATGTTAAACTCTATGAGAATTCAGAGGATGTTAAATTTGATTCTCAGAACAGATGTTTTTATACTTTCAGTTTTGTGTTATATTTAGAATCTTTTATCTGAATCAATCTGGATTCAGGAATCAAATTTTATAAATTAATGTTAGTATGGTTTTAGTTTTACCTTAATTTGATTCGTACTTTCAATTTTATGTATAAAGTGGCTTTAAATTTTGCAGCACCTTGAATTTGTTGTTTGCCAGCTTCTAAGTATATATATATATATGTATGTATATTTATAAGTTGTATAACTATATATATATATATATATATATATATATATATATAGATATATATAGATGTAATTGTTATGTATTCGTGTGCTTGTATTTATATTTATTCAAGTTGTAAATTATATGTATACATATATGTATACTTATTAATTAGTAAGCAATATTAATATTACTTAGGATTGATCTTAATATTAATATTAATATTAATATTGATACAAATATTAATATTAATATTGATACAAATATTAATGTTAGATTAGTACCTAATACTATGTTAGTGTGAGTTAGTGCCTAAACTAACGTATGGCATGAGATTTAACTAAGTCATAAACTAAAACTTAGCCTAAGTCTATTGATTCCTAAACTAAAAACTTAGCATGGGTTTTGGACTTGGCAAATGGCGGCAGCGATAGTGGGTTTTAATGGTGGGCAAGTTCTTTGAACAACGAGCTGATACTACTATGCCATGTGTTGATTAAGCTAAGGAATGAGGTTTTTATGGTTTTTCTCACTGTTATTAGCATTGATTTTGCACGTTGCCTGAGTTTGGATTGCCATTGTTGGTTTTCAGTTGGGGTTATGAATGCTCTGTTGAGCGAGTTTCTCTGTGTTTTCATGGGGAAATTGATGGCCATGATGGAGTGTATTGTTCCTTACTCACCTTATAGAGGTTCACATTTTCATTTTCTTTTTGGTTTCTGTCATTTCGTGGCTTCATTTCTTTCTCAGATACCACTACTTAGAAGATTTCTTTGGTATCTCTGTATCTAGATTTTGGAAGTTTGAAGGCTTGGGGCTGCGAATTTGGAAAGAGAGGGCTCTCCGGGCAGCTTGGTTTAAGTTTTCTTTCGCATTTTTATAGGTAGGGGGCTTTTCTTTAACTCTTTCCTATAGTTATTAGTATGTTTCATTTAGATTTGTGAATATTGAATATCTAAGTTTGTTATGTGGATAAACCTAGATTTGGGTGTGCGAATGAAATTACTCTGTGCTATGTGTTGTAATTGGGTTTATGATGTATATTTAGGGCAAATTGTTACCCTATTCTCTCTCTCGGTTTACTATTTCATTGTTATATCAATAGCATGTTGTATAAGGTTAAGAATTTTATATAATGGGTATCGACATTCGAGAATGGGCATATGCAGAGCATGGCACTGTGTACAATGCATAGCTCTGTATATATCCATAGTCGAATGTGAAGTGTGGAGTTGCATTCTGAGTTTTATTAATATTTGGGTTTTGTCCCAAACATGCATTTTCACTAAGATTGAACTCGGTGAGAAACACATGTTTGTGAAAGCAAGCAAGCATGCATGTGATTTAAAAAAAAAAAAAAAATGATTGTCGGCTGTTATTAAACCGAGCTCTGTGTGTTTTAAGTTTTGGGTTTGTTATTTTGTTATTTTGGTTATATGTGACTTGGCCACAACCACGAGTTTGCAGTCTATGAATTCGCGATTGTGAACCAAGGGCATAGACGTGCAACTGGGGGGTGAGTAATTTTGTCAAACGGTTGCTTGATATTCGTATCACTGTTATAGTATTGAATGGTTTAATTGAGTTGGAGTTTGGATTTGTTCTCGAATATGGTCGAGGGTTTTAGGCCAAATGTTTTATAGAAATTTTGTATTCAACAGTAGTTATTGTCATTATGTTAAAAGTTTTGGTGTAATCGTGTGCAAAAGTTTTGGTGTCGACCATTAGCAAGATTTTGGGGTTTTGGGTTTTGCAGTGCACAACCAATCTTATAATGAATAGGAAGAGATGTGTCTTTGTTCTTGACAGGTTTTTCGATGTGTAAACAAATAATACCAAGGTTGTCTTTTTAAAATTATATACATATTATTGTATGAGTCAATGTTTTGTCGATTGTGCTTGATGTTTGTGTTCATAAATAATTGCATAAAGTTTTATTCGATAATTGCAAACTTTAGATATGCTGTTATCTGGAATGGAAAGAAGCATTTTGTTAACAGATCTTGTAGATGAGTAAAATTGGTATTAGGGGCACTGTGTGTGTCGCAGATTCAAACAGTAGGGTGTTCTTTTTGAATTAGAAATTATAGTTATTTGGTAACAGCAAGTAATTTGATTTACAAGTAGAAAAGTTTATTTATCTATTTTTATTCTGACTTTAAATTCATAAGGTTATATATATATATATATATATATGTATGTATGTATGTATGTATGTATGTATGTATGTATGTATGTATGTAATGTATGTATGTATGTATGTATTTATATGTATTTATTTATTTGTATTCCCTTATGAATAGATTGTTAGAGTTTAAATTTATATTAACAATCAAGAGGTTACTATGATTACTTATTTAAATTTAGTGAATTTGGAAAAGTCAATTCTTTACTATTTAATTAGAATATAGTTTTTAAGTAGTTGAAAAGTGTGGTTACAAATATGGTTTCATTTGGTACTTTGAAAGATTGAAAAAAAAAAAAGGTTTCATATGATATTTTTGTTTGCTGGTGCACTTGTTATATTGAAGCAAATGAAAAAGTGTATTAGTTGGAATTGGAAAATTAATTTAAGTTTTCTTCCAATTAGTATAACTTGAATTATGTGTATGTTAGATTATGCAAGTTGATCCTTTAGATTGGGTGGCTGTCATAAAGCGAGTAACTTGTGGTGATAGAATTATGTTGCCGGATGCCCTCTGACACTAGTCTAGATCCTTATGGGAAAGTTTATGATAGTTATTTAATTAAGTGGTAATATTTAAAATTTCATGGGTTGGGAATCATATAATAAGATAAGAAAATTATGGTTGCACCTGACATATTGAGTTCTATGAGTGGCTGAACGTAGATTCTTATGCTGACACCCATGGACTACTGGATCATTTCCTTGTCATATTCTATGCAAGTTTATTTCTGCATATCTGTGTGTAAGAAATTACGTACTTGCTTTATAATTTGAATAAGAAAAGAAAATTGTATTTTCAGTACTTCTATTATTTGGATTATATGAATATAGTTTTTCATAAAATCTAACATGCAAGTTTACTGGAGATCTTATCGATTTGATTAGTGTTACTAAGCCCTATTTGTGTGTGTTGTGGTTGTACTATTTTTGATTTCAGGTTCGAGATTGGGTTGGTTATGGACTTAGAAGAAATGACTTTTTAACAATTTGAACCAGTGTTAATTTGAATGTATTTTAAAAGCTGTTGTCTTTCTTATAAGAGTATAGTTATGTTATATACTCTGATGTAATATTTTGAAATGTTACATTACTGATTATGAGTACTTTACTGTACCTGTTGTATAAAGGTTATTATGTAATGGAGATTTTTTTTAAATTTTTTTTTTTTCGGGATTTAATCTTTTTTTTTTGTATGTTTGGATTATCGTTGTATGGTTATTTTATGGTTTTGTGATGGTTAGGGTATTACAAATTTCGCCTAAAATATCTTTATTTTCTTTGTTTCATCAAATTTATAAGACTAGTTAAAATCATTATTTGCAATCTAAAGAATATATTGCTTATAGTATGTTTCACATGAATTGTGATGATGCATGGTATATTTTTCATGATTAGTCTATTTGATGCATCTACAACACTATTATGTTGCTCCTAGCTTTGTGACAGTACTAGTCTATCCTTTATGGGCTCACTATCCTACTTTTTGAGAAATATAACAACCCTTTCCCTTGTCTCCTCACTTGGAGGGAAAGGACCCTATTTCATTTTCCTCTCTATATAGCGGGATCCATTTTTTTCCCTTCATTGACTTTTTTTCCCTTCTATATAATTACATATTTTCTTACACTCATTAGTTGTGTTACATAAGGATTAACATCTTGAGCGTAATCTTATGTTTTCTTGAAATCACATGTCTTGTATATATCAAAACCACATCGGGAAACATAATGTGCCCTTCTTTTCTTCTCATCTTGTTAAATGGATACACTATCCCTTATGGACTTGCATGATTTCATAATTTTATGTTCTTTATTACATACATTTATTGTGTTGTGTAAGTGTAATATTATGCTTGTAGGTACATCATTGTTATCAATTATTTCTCATTTAGCTCATATATTGGATATTCTTTCTTATTTCTCTCAAGGATATGCTATCTCTTTGTTTTCCCCTTATGATTACTAAGTAGAAATAAGATGCTATCCTTTCATCTCTCCTTTTATATTTGTATAGCTTTTCATCATTTTATGGTGCATTCTTATCTTTGGGTATGTAAAGCTTTGTTTCATGCAAGACATGATCGTCTTTTCCTAACAATGTCTTTCCATTCCTTGTATTTTAATACTTGTAATTTAATAATCATCTATAGTTTTCTTCATATGTGATATCTTTTCTAGCACATTATGTTGTTTGGAATTTCATATCCTATGATGTTTCTTTTGTTTTATCCATGGCATTGCATTATTTTAAATCTTTTTGGATATAGGGTATTTTGTTTTGCGGACAACTAGATTATGGTTGTTGTATTGTTTACATTTATAATTGACAAGATTTTGTTTTATAATATTCCATATACTTCTCATCTTTTCCTCACGCTTGTTGGGAAAGATAGTTTGTACATTCTTTATCTCTCTATGTTTAAGGATCAACTTTCCTTAGTACAATGGCATTTGTTTATCATGTGATATTATTTTCCTATAAGGACTTGTGTCTTGATCATGATTCTCTCTTATATACAAGAGGTGCATGTCTTTGAAAATCATCTCTTCTTTATTTTTAAGACTAAGTTCATTATAAACATTTTCCCTTAATATGTTCTTTAAAGTTTGTCATCCTTCATCCAAGGATCTCAATTCCACCTGAACATAGGGGGTTGAATAACTACATTCTTTTTCTTCTTCCCCTCTTTTGTCCTAAAGTTTCTATCTTTGTTCACAATACTCCTCTTGAAGGTAGATGTCTTCTAAAAATGTCTCTTTCTTTCAAGGGTCTCTTCCATAAGTAACACATCCTTTCATAATTTATCTATTTTCTTAGCTTACAAGAGTCAACTCTCTTTGCTAAGTTTGTGGCATGCATTATCATTTAAAGGACATCTCCTTATGATGGGTCTATTTCAATCCTTGTATCACCCTTTTCCCTCTCATCATCCTCAGAGTCCTTAGCAATGTTTTGGTGTCACCTTTGCATGAACTATATGTTTCTTTTGTCAGTTGTCATTTTTAGCATGATTTGCTTGGCCACTTGCATCCTACATGGATATCTGTGTACTACACATTTGTCCATCAATAACACAATGCTCAAATATTAGTCTTGTGCACTATTTCTACTTGTCACTCTACCTTTTTCAAGAGAAATGACCCTAAATCTTCTAGAATGGCCCCAAAGCCTCTTTTCTCCTCATCTTCTCCCTTGTAAATTGAAATATTTGCTTGATTCAAGTTCTTTGAATTTTTTGTTTTTCTCTTGGAAATTCTCTCTTGCACTCTTTTGATCTCTTAGTGACTAGAAAGATCTCTTCTAGTGATTTGGTAATATATATCATGACACATCCTTTGTCTATAATTTGTCTAATGCAATAGGGTTTTTCCTCCATTGGTTAGGTTTGTTTCTATTTGCATATATCATGTAATGTGGGTTCTCCTCTATCTATTGGGGTTTGTTTCTATTACATTATCATTTACTATTTGTCTTTTCAATCTATCTAGCTATCTAGATGTTGTGGAAGTGGAAAGAACAAAATAAGGAGTTGACTAAGCCAAGTCTCCAAATAGCCCCAAACATTTTTCCTCTCTTGTGCAAGTGTAGGTTTATTGGAAGTAGTCAAATACAACGAGATTTTCTTGTATTTAAATATCTTATTCATTTTTTTTTATCACACAATATTTATTGCCATATTTCTAATTTTTTGTTTTGCAGGTTATCTAAAGTATAGACCTATTTTTTAAATCAATTTTTTGAGTATTTTCTATTTTATTCCATATAGGACTACAATGCACCATGCAAATATTCACACATTTCTAGCATCCTTGGTTGAGAAGGTTAGATTTGGGTGAAGAAATCCTTCTCATCTACTCTTTCCATTTCTGTAATCAAAATATCATTTCTCTTAATCTATAAATATACATCTTCACTAGTTTATTTAGTTTGGAGGTATCTGAATGCGTGTTGTGAATCCGACTCTCAAGGAAACATAACTTTTCCTTTGCATGGTCAAATTTACTCCACTACAAGGCCATACAAAACTCTATTGGTTGTTTCTTAAAGGTGGATAAGGCTATGACTATAATGAGTTGATCTATATTTTTCCCATTTGAGTTCGCATTGACATCTCCACATCCCTTCTACAGTATGTAATTCTCATGGACAAAGACATTCCATGTCCAACCAAATGCTAGATTTTAAGGGTCTCCTCTTTAGAGTTAAGAGGTTCTAAACTGGTCATCTAGTTACAAATTGTTATATTTTATATTGTAAAGGTGTTTCCATGTGGTAGAATGATGCAAATAATAATAATTTGAATATCATATGCTCTAAATCTTCATTAGAGGACTATCTTCAGGCTAATGATGTCTCCTCTCCAGGTGATGCTATTTTTAATCTCAGCCACCTCCATTAGAGTGGATATGTCTCCAACTCTTGTTTCAAATGCAAACCTCCCCTCTAGTGCATAAACCATTCTCTGATAATGTTACTCTTGATATGCCCCAACCTGTGGTAGTTGAGGCTCAATATTATCAACACTCTATTCCTAGTGATGGTGCCAATTCTCTCTCTTTGAGGGTTCCACCACCCTCTCTGTATGGTGGAGACCCTTTTGAATGTATTTCTTGGACTATCACATGTTGACAAAGAAAGAATCATTCTACAATCTCACATTCTCCTTCCAATGTTGCGGGTGATTTGTTTACCCACCTTGATGTGGGTTAGTAGTTGTGCTTCTAGTTTGTTGTGAATGATTTTCTTTACCTAATTATAAATATTTGTTATTTTTACATCTTTGCATTGTAATCGTGTAAGGGGATACAACCTTGTTTTGATATATCTATATAATGAACATGAGACTAGTTGTGCATTAATGATAGACATCCATAATCTCGTTTCATTGATTACTAACAAATAAATAAAAAAGAAAAACCTCTCTCTATTCATTCCATACAAACAAAAGAAGTCTATAATATTACAATTTTTTAAAATTGAAATTGAAAGTATTACAAATCTTTTCTCCAATCAATTATAAACAAATATATAATACAAAGTATTTTAAATATTAAGAAAATAATAAAATATAATTCAAATTTGTATTAAAATATACATATAAAAAATAATGAGTATATATATATATAACCCTTACACTCCTTTATGGTACAAATGCTATCGTGTATATATATATATATATATATATATATATATATATATATATATATATATATATATATATATATATATATATATATATATATAACCCTTACACTCCTTTATGGTACAAATGCTATCGTGTATTGATAAGGTAATCATTAGTAGGTCAAAGAGAATGAGATTTTTCAATAATACTGTGTGATAATTTATGTATAGTTGTTATAAGCTATTTTTGGAGAAGTATATACATCTTTAAAATGCCTTGGACCTTCCAAAGAGAGGAAGAGTACATGGTATTTTCCTTGTCCCATCATTAAAAGCACTTTATGTGTTGGTCAAAACTTTTGAAGAATAGTAAAAATTCAAATAAAGCCATGATGGACAACCACTGCTGTTTATAATTTAACATTGAATTAGGAAAAATATAATACTTAGTTATAAGGTCACAATGTAAAATTAAAAGCTTAAACATTATCTTAGAGTTTTGATTTTTAAATAATAATTTACTTGCCAGATTAACTATCTGTTTCATATGCACGTTTCTAGGTCGAATATATCTTATTGAAAATCAGTATGCAATAGTAATAACAATGCATGGTATTAAGAGTAGTGTATATATATATATTGTTGTTATTTAATTAATAATAATTAATATGATAAATTTAAGTACTCATAAAATGTATATTTAGTTTATTTTATGTACAATTACATTTTGTGGGTTTGATATAGTCAAATTTTTAAAAATTGGATAATGTTTTATAATATATTATAGAATGAGTAAGATTGGAAAGAACATTAGTTGAAATGGCGATAGAGAATTTGATTATGCATTTAATTCATAAGATTTATAGATTAAAAATCATATAGATTTATTTTAGAGAGGTAAAGATGTAATATATAATAAATTATTCATTTTATTCAATTTTGATACAATCAATTCAAATAGGTTTTAACTATAGATATTAATAAGATTCTAAAATTAAAGATTATATATATTACATATGACAAATAACATATAATATTAAATTATTTAAATACAAATTTATTTAATGTTATTAGAATTTTTCAATTTATATATAAGTTTTTCAAATTATTTGTATACCAAGAAATTATAAGAAACACATACGATTAAAAATTTCAATATACAATTAAGATAGAAAATTATATACAATACAAATCAATTTTGATAAATATTTACTCATACAATATTAAAATACAACACATCATTAAAATAAAATTACATTTCATATTTATTAGTACTTGTTGTAGGCTAAGTACTATTTTGCTACTTTTTGGATTACTCACATTAATTAGTTATTAAATGAGTTACTATTCTACCAATTAAAATTCATTTTGTTTGATATTTTTATAAATATTATGTTTGTGAAATATACATGCCAATTTTTTAACTATGTAATTTATATATAATAGTTTTCTAAGTTTTAATTGGGCAAATGAATTAGAGTCTTATATGGGGATTTGTAAGTTAGGAGATATGCTTTTAAAGAAAATATTTGAATTTGTTTCCTTATCCCATGTTTTAGCACATTAGTTATCTATGTACATTAAATTTCTATTTTAAAACTTTAATTATTGTATATGTTTTTAAGATAGAAATTTATAATAATAATATAATAAAAATTTTGATCTTTCATACTTTTAACCATTATAAATATTTTTCTTAAATTATAAATAAGTAGATTAAAATAAAAAATATATATTTTTATATTTTTAATGTTTAGTCTAATTATTTATTACAATTCTTAATTGAGTACTATTCCATTCAATTTTGATTAATCAGTAATATTATGAAACAAACAAATATTATTCCACTTATATAATAAATATATAAAATATAATTATAACTAATACTATTTTAAAGCCAAGTACTAAGCCACTACATAGCATCTATTCTATAATTAATTTTTTTATTTTAAAATAAAATAAAAATCCATAAAAAAAAACCTTTACAAGCATTATCTATTGATTATGCATATGTCATTAGATTATACTTGAAAGGTTTTGATACATTATACTTAAAATATCAAAATATATTATAATTAAATGATAAAAAATATCAATTTTTATAATTCAGATTTTTTAAACTAAAAATTGTGCAAACTATGTTTTTCTATTATAGAAAAGTTTTAAAAATTAATTTATTTCACAAGATAAAGGTAAAATAAAGAGTTGAATATTTAAATTAAAAACTTGAATATTTAAATTATAGAAAAGTAATAAAAATATATAATACTAGTATATATATCTTTAAAAAAATCTATCTATAAATTTTCATTTGAGTTAATTACTTATTAGAGATAATTTAAAACTTTAGTCTTATAATTAGTTTAAAAAAATAAAACACAATAACTAATTTTGATTTTAAAAATAAAAATATGATAAAAATTGTAACATTTTAAGATTACATATATACATATATACATATATACATATATACATATACATATACATATACATATACATATACATATACATATACATATACATATACATATACATATATATATATATATAAAATATAATTGAATAATTTTTTTTTAATTTTCCTAAATAATTATTTATCTAAAGATATAGTTAAAAATAAAATAATCTAATTAAAAAAAAAAAAAACTATACATCTTAGAATAATTAATATATTATATACTTAATAATGTAACTCAACCAAAAAACTAAAATATACATCTTACCAACACTTCATTTAAACTTTTCAAAGACACTTAGATTCTTTAAAAAAATAGTTAATTTTTAATTCTTTTAAACTCTTAAAAACACTTAATTTTTTAAATTTTTTAGAGTCTTAAAAAAAAAGCATTTAATTTTAAACTCTTCAAAAAATACTTAATTTCTTAATTCTTCATGTATACTATATGGTTTGTCTCTGTACAAAAATGCAAAAGACATCACAATTTGAAATTGTACCAATGCAATAGACACCACAATTTGAAATTATACCAGACTCGAGGCCAACCATGTTAATGTTTATTTTGATGCAAGGTGGACATGGCCATCCAACCATGTTTATTGCTGGGACCCACACTTGACAAAGGGTCCCCTCATAAGGATATATGACTCAACTTAATTAAACAACCCACTTGACATTCCATTAATCAAAATTTGCACTAGGGCCTTAGAGAGCAACACTTAGGAGTAGAAATGAGGGGTTGGGGATGTGGCTCCCCATGTGGGTCACATCCCCTTCCCACCTGACTTTTATTTTTTTATGGTTTTATTATTTGAAGTTTGATATTGCATTCAAAAGAAAGCCCCTTTCTACTTCTAAATTGATTTATTTACTTTATAAGTGTCTATTAGTATTTGATAATAAGGTGTGCAAGTAGTCTAGGAAATTTAATTTAATTGACTATGTGTGGATTTTGTATGGTAAGTTTCTTTTTATCTCCCATACAATCTCCATAGACTTTTAGGTCTCCAATATGAGGAAGATTGACAATTTTCCTTATACTCAAATGGGTTTATTCTTCTATACACCTCATTTTTTGCTAGTGTCTTGATTTACTAGTTTAGCAAGGTATTGTCAACTAAGTGATATGATCCTAATAGTTTTTATGGACTTTATTAAACTAATAGTTAATCCATTTTGTCCATTGAATCTATTAGTATTGAAACTATGCAATGCATCGATTGGAGTGTTGTTTATCCCATGAACTATATATCTTATTTAACTTTGAAGCTTGAATCTACAATACAAAATCATGAAGCTACTTAATGAAGCAATCTTTCATTCTTTCACCATTAATACAAGATGCAAGAGAATGAATTCACATAATGATTTAAATTGATGATTCAAACAATATATCTTTTATTTCAACTTGAGATCAAGGATTACAAAAAGGTAATTATAAAATTATTACTTCAATTCATCACAACTTTCATCACATAATGGAACTAACTTTTTCTATCAATTGCATCTTATTTCCATAACAAATACATTACAAATGAACTTTTGATCATTCTTTTCAATACAAGATATGCAACCATGCAACCAAGAAGGAAAACATAAGTGGATAACTCCCCAAAATGTAACATAATGAGACATCAACTCTCCTTCACAATGATACCATCAAGAGATTAAAATTCCAAGCTTGGTCCCACATTTTAATCTACAAAAACCTACAAATAAGGATGAGCAATACCATGGAGAGCTCACCTCCCAACCTAGGCCTCAAGGAGGCCACCCACCGAGCTAGGAGAACCAATACCAACCGGGTCACATTCTAACTCAAACTACAAAATATGAACATCACAAGAAACACCCAACCAAGGATACCACAATGGGTTACACCTATGAACCCATGACCAAGGGTTAAGGTGGAACAACCATGAAGGAGATACCAATGACAAAAATACAATATCATGCCTTCACAAGGCTCATAATCATACACTTCTTCCATAAACATACTCTTCTTATCTCCCCCAAAAGACATCAAATTTATTGGAAAATAAGGGCCCATACACCTTGTCTTTCCCTCTTCTCCATGAGAAGGGGCTCTACATTTCCATGGAGGTCATAACTAACCCTTCACTCCACAAGGCCCAGTAATTTTTTTAGTGGAAAATCTTCACCAATTGGTGATTTCATCTCTTCACGAAAAACACAAATTGGAAAATAAAACCTAAATATAGGTCAAACACGTCATTGAGATATTAAATAATTTGGGTCCAAATCCCAGGCTAATAGCTCACTAGTTTACACATAATTAGTCCCAGATCCTGGTCCAATTGCCAATGTAATCTACATTTAGGACACATTTATTTTAAAATTTTTGCCAACCTTTCCCTAATGTTTTCTTATTGGATAGTGTTATTTCGCCCTTAGAATAAAATAATATTTTCCATGGGGTTGAGCGTCACCTACCATTTTACCAATGCGTGTATCCAACTACCCTTGTTTAGCTAACTATTTTATATTTTGGGCTTTGGGACATGTGTCCTAATTTTAGGAAGAATTAGACTACCTGTAACTATGTAAATTCACTAAAAATTAAATAATCTCTTTATAGCATCCGAAAAATCAGCTAACTATATTAATATTTTGCACTATATGAAACAATTAATTTGCCTCTTACATTATAAAAATGTTTATGACCAATAAAAAAATTGCCTACATTTATTCACATGCCAAAAAAATAAATAAAAATTTACCACAAATATTATATTAAATTTTGATACAGAAAGGAAAATTTTGCCAATAGAAAATAATTTTCTCTCTTGCCTCGAACAAAAATATTGCCCTCGATTAGAAATTTTTCCTACACATTTAATGTTGAATTCACCAATATTTTGCATATTTTTCTTGGGTGAGGTTTCTTAAAGTTATTGTTGACAATGCCACTTCTTCTCTTTCCAAGGGTGAGTAATGCATTCACACCCATGAAAAATCCCTCAAGGAAATGCAAGAAAACAAGAAAATCAAGAATGAAAACACCATCTCCCAACCCTTACAAACACAATACAACAATACATCCAAATGAAAGAACAAGAATTACAACATACTAATCTATTGCAAGAAATGAAGAACATCCACGATGAAGGAATCACCAACCTTATTAAAATGTGTTATGGAATAGAAAGTTGAGAAGAGCCCTATCCTTTGTTGCTCCAATTCTAAACTCTAGTGTCTCTAAATATAGAGAGTGGGTGAACACCCACTAAGTTGTCCAAGGGCCTCTAAAAGGGCCTCCAAATCCCACCCACCTACTAGCAATAACTTCCTGAGTTGACCCTAAGTCCTTGGCCATCATGTTTGTCTTCTATCATTAATTTAAGTTTGGGCAAGAGTGTGGGTATGGTTAAGGGCACAAGACTTCACCATTTTTGCAACTTTTGGAAAATAAAAAGTTTGGAGGGTCTCTAAAGATACCTAGGCCTTTTAGTGGTGCTAATTAGGTCCCTAACTCATACCCCTACTACTTGGGCACTTAAATTCCACTAAATATGGCTCCTAGAACCACTTTTTGGCCTCTAAAAGTGACTTAAAATTTTGAATTCAAATTCCTATTTTGCTGGACTTCACAAGATACCTGTAAACAGGGAGGATTAACTTAGGCTCCTAATTAAGTTTAGTTTAAGGATTACATTTCCAAACCTTAATTGACACGTCATTTACACATATACATTACAAGTGTCAAATGACACCATTAAATCACATTAGATAATATAGTTGACATGTCGCCACATACGTAATGAATTAACCTAATACATACATTCAAATTACGATTACAAATTAAATTACATGACAATGAGGTTTGGATATCTTCATTAGATTCAACCTTGGCTTTACAGTTTGTACATGGGTTTGGTTCTTGGTTCTCTGATTAATTCCATGGTTAATTTCCTCCACACTCAATTCAAATATCAACATTTTGCGAAAATCACATATATATTTAAACTTAACTTGCATAATCAAATTTAACTCAAAACATTCCTAATTTTATCTTAGTAATCATTTTCCATTTAGATATTAAAAAAATTCATAGTTGAAACACCATGACCTAATCCATCGATTTTAATCTTAACCTTTAAACACAAAATTCATCAAATCTTTCTAAATCTAATCCTGACTAATTTAATATTATCAAGTCTACTATTTGAGGGAATATGGTCTACTAATTAAATTGTGAGCTTAGCGATTCAAAATTTTTATGGAATTGAGGTTATTAATTAGGTAGTGTTAGAGTGAGTATACTTGGAAAAACCTAAGAGAGTAGTGTAGAGGCATCACAAACCCTAGAAATGGATATGGTAGTATGAGGATCATGGGGGTACCATTCTTTATATATTTAGAAACATCTTCAACATTAATATGTAAATAGTAGTGATGAAAATGATTTCTTCAGATTAACATGGACTTTTGTATCTTGAACCAACTCAACACCATTTTGTAGAAACACTATATCATCCAGGGACATAACATCTGATTCAACTTTGAAAGAAGTCATAGAATTATTAGTTGGATGAGACTTCTTAGCTAATTTCATTTTAGCACTTTTGTATTCCAAAAGAAACATCATGAGTGTATACTAGATAATGCAGTGTAAGACAATAATTTGTACCATCAAAGTCCCATCATCTTGCACGAACCGAATGGACCTTTAGTGATCATGCATATTGTCTTGATTTTTCAAACATCATTTACATTCACTCACCTTGAATTATGCACCTTACATTTGTCTTTGATTGACATTGTTATCACCTATTTGTCCCATCATTTTGAAATCAACAAAATCCACAATCTTATAAAACTAGTCAACCTTCTATCAAATGTAGGCATTCAAAGTTAATACTTAGGAGTATGGTTTTTATTTTCAAGATTTTGAGGAATTTTGATGAACTTAAACATGATGCTTATGATGTTATTGAGCTCTAAAAAACATTTTACATTTGGTCATGATAGAGACCAGATGTTCCACATTCTTAGTTTGGTCTTACCATAGGTGAATTTTTAAAAAAAAATTCACCATCCAGTAAGAAATCATAACACTAATATTCAATGCATGTCTTGGCAGTGTTCTAAAATTGCCAACCAATTCAATGTGTAGGTTGAGCGTATGGGGAAAGTTGACTTGGGATAATACCTTTATAAATTGGGGAAGAGAACATGATCTCATGATGTGGATGGTTCTTATGATTTTTTTAATTTATAAAACTAGAATATCATCAAAGTTTTTATGACCATTCATCGATCTATTGATGCTAGTTGTTGTTGATGACATGACAATGTCATCATAATCTTATAGGATTTTGACAATCTTTTGTTGATGTTTTGACGAGGCTTGTTTTTGACGACATGGTAAGCTTGTTGATTACCACTCCTAATTGTCAAAGTTTCAATGTCTATTAGTTATGGTCCGACAATGCCTCTTGATAGAGATTGGGCTCATTTTCGATAGGGTTGTCTATTGATAAATAGACAGCCCTGGATTTTGTCAAAATTCTAATGAAATTATAATGATGAAATGTTTCGACTATTGGTGGTCAAAATATTGACCAATCCTCGTCGAAAAATATCTCCAAATTTACTAGTGGGTCAAGGGCACACTCACAGCTCAATTTTTTTATATTCTTGTTGTTGATCATTTTCTTGAACATTTATACTAGACAATATACATATACATATTTTTTTACTCAACAAAATTAGGTTTCACAATGTTTCTTAAGTTTATATTACCTATAACCATCAATACTCTGTATCAAAGTCACATAGCATTCAAATGGATAGAGTGTGAGGAAAAATAAAATAACTTGAGGTTTCTCTTTGTTTAACTATCTTGAATTAAAGGCATGCACAAATATTTGTGTCACGTGCTTGCAAAAGAAGTTGATAAAATTATAGTGGTTTTGTTGTTAGTGATAGAATCTACAATAAAAAATCAAGATATCATTGATATATATATAGTTGGGATTGCAAAGAACTATATATAATAATTTACTTTTCACTTTTATTTAGAACACCTGAAATAGTATAGATAGAATCATCTATTTCGATGAAACTCAATAGGTAAGTCACAGTAACACAAGGAGTAGGTGAAAATAGGGCATAGCAATTAATTTGATGTGGTAGTATACTACCACTTATTGGACAATTTAAATTACACTAGTAGTTGCACATTTATGTACGTGCAACAAGTAGCCAATAGGAGTGATTTGCATTGTAGTATGAACAAAGTTGCTCATAGAAATTTTGTATCATATTTGTTAAAGGCATGCTAGTAGAAGAAGAGATTTCAAGTCAGTTTGTTAGAAAAATGTAGAAATATAATCTCAAATATTGAGTGCACTCATGTAAATCTGATATAAAATATTGATATGACATATTAGAAAAGATTAAAGTAGACAAATGTAATGAGTGTTGAGCACAAAAACACTTTTAATTTAGCAAAAAATAAATGTGGTGAATTTCCTTAATATTGTAGCTATGCATATTGCAAAATCTTATTTGTAGTGCATGATTATTAAATAGAACATGAAGTCAAAATCTTATTTATAGCTTGCCTTGTTGTCACTCCTAATAGGCTTGCTTCTAAGCAATATGCCTTTTGTGAGAAAAAGTTAATGCTTGTGGATTTGAAAGAAGCTATCATTTCTATGGCTAATGACAAGGCCCCTAGTTGTAATGGTTTTCCTTGTGAATTTTACAAAATCTTATGGGATGATATTGGCCCTGATTTGCTTTAGGTGTATCGCGAAGCTTACAATTCTAATTCCGTAGGAAGCATTATAAACAAGGGTAATATTAAGTTCATACCTAAAGCTGGTGATCCCAAGGAAATTTGCAACTGGAGGCCCATCACTTTGTTGAATGTCTCCTATAATATCATTTCCAAATCCCTCTCTCTTAAAATTCAACATTTGCTCCCTCAGATTGTTTGACCTGAACATACTAGTTTCATCAAGTCCTAATATATTTTGGATAACATCATTGTTGTTTGGGAAGGTATGGAATGGGCCTGTTAATCCAAGCAGGAAGCTTTATTTCTGAAGATTGATTTTGTCAAAGCCTATGACCAAATTGAGTGGCCTTTCATCCTGGCCATGCTTCAAACTCTTGGATTTGGTCGAGTCTTTCTATAGTTTGTGTAGATGCTTTTTGGGGATGCCTCTACTTGCATCACCATTAATGGGAGACAATCTAAAGCTTTTGGGCTCTTCAAATCTATTCATCAAGGTTTCCTTCTTGCACCTTCGCTCTATGTGTTGGCGGCTAAAAGTTTTGGTATCTTCTTGCCAACACCATTTCTCGGGGTTTGGTGCATGGCATCTCTCTTCTAGAGTCCTCCACGCAGCTTGTTAGTTCTAGTGGTAGCAATTTTTTTAATAATATATTTGGTAAACATTAACTATTAAGTGCAAGTGCTACACAGTGGCTAGTATTTGCAATTATAGTTATAATAATTAATATTAAAAATTTAATTATAAAAGTATAGTGTAGAAATTAAACAATTATAGTACATAAAAGAAAACAACGACAATGCCAAAATATAATATACATATATAAAATAACATTCACTTAATATCTACATTTATGCATAAATAGTATAAGTAAAAAGTAATAATTAATTTTGTATTAATATTATGAATTAAAGAATATAAGAATAGTTCATTCTAATTGGTTAACACAAGTTTGGTTAATAACTAGTTAAACCAAATTGATTACAATAGCACATGCCTATCCACAAATACTAAAAACTAACACTTTATTAGCATATACTTACAAACTATTATGATTTTATAAGAGTAGAATATGAAATTTAGACATAATGACATAAGAAAGAGTTTTGTAATATTATTTTAATTATTTTAGATTTACAATCATACAATTTAGTAATATGTAAAAATAACATAATAATTTAAAAAATAGAATTTAAAAAAAAATTAGATACAACTAAAACATAAATAAATAATATTATAATATATCTTTGTAATCCAACATCATTTTTAAATATTAAAATAAAACTTATAATTTATTTTTGACTTTAATAGAACTTTAAATTTAATTAAAAAAAAATCCCTGTTTTATATTTATTATAATACGACAAGCACTTAGCCACTATGTGACACTTGTTTATTTTTTCCAAATTTTAAAAAAATTATAAAGCAGCCAAACAAAGGGGCTGGGCCTTACAACAACCAAATTGGTCAACAACCATCAAATAACCACTAGAAAAAATTACCCCTAATGCTTACAATCACAAAAAAATAAACCAGATATATGAGAATAAGAGTTTTAGCAAGCATTAAACTACTATTGCCTGTACCATAACAACATAAACTATACAAGTTTTTAAACAAAGGCACAACCACCTTAAAATTATTAAAGCTCAAAAACTAGCAGACAATAAACATAAGAAAAAGAGAGGAGACAAACCTAATTGGGCTTCTTGTCATCCTTCCCCTTGAGGAGGATGTTTGCCCAGTCCTCGGCCAAGAAGTCGAATAACATTCTAGAATCCCTATTGGTCATATCACCTTCCTAGTTTTCCTTCAATAGTTGCAAGGTGGTAGCCGTAACATGAGTGACCTTGATAGTGAACTTGGCCAAAAGTCTCACTCTTTCCTCTAGGGCATAAAATCTCTCCCTTAGCTCTTTATCAGATAGTTTCTGGGCCTTCACGGGTGTCTCCTGCATACCACTTTGGTTACTCTCCACCTGATCCTTAGCCATTTCCTGCAAGATCGGTGGATTAGGAAAAAAATTATCTTTGTTTGTAACCTTAACCGATGAGGAAACCATCATGGGGGAGGGCTGACTTTCCATCGTGCAGGGAACTGGTCCCATGTGAGGTCTACGCACCTCGACGCAATGGAATTTGACACATGAGTCATCTCTTTCCCACCTCTAGTTACACCTCCCGAATCAAACATTGAGGAGTTTGAGACCTCCACCTCCTCCCCTTGCATATTCCCCCACCAAAGTTTGAGGTCTTCTATTTAACTCTTTGCTTATGGTGGGTCGTCTACTCTGAATCAGAATCCTCCTCCTACGAGGCCCCAGACCTCAACTTCCTTTTTGCATTAGACTTAGCAATTCTCCTAGACCTCCTCCTACCACTTCTCCCCTCATCCTCAGAGTCCTCCAAATCTTTCTCCTTACCTTTCTTCTTCCTTTCCATAGGGGACCCACTATGGGAAGGTTGGGGGGTGGGGGCTCTCAGCCCAGTAATTCTGAGTAGGATTTGGTGGGGACAGGGGTTAGGGAGAGCAGGGATATCCAACTTGACAATTCTGGGGGGTAGTAGAGCAAGGTGAAATTGACAAAGGAAAAACATCAACCCTTGATGGAGAATGGTATAGTTAACCCCCTTCCTCATTTTCTCCTTAACATTGACAACTGAATCAATCAAATCATGTAACATAAAAAATGGGATAGAAATGGTTTAGAAGAGGGAAATGATAATAATAGTAGACACCATAGCTTATTTCAAGCATTAAATACTTCATCATCACCAAGAAAACTTCATTCCAAGGCTCTGGAAGCTTTTCCCTCATAAACCCTCCCCTATGATGAACAAGTTCTTCACCTTCTAGAAAAAATGATTTAGGCTCACCTTATCAGCAACTCTAGTCACCTTCTGCCTCTTCCTCCCCTTCATAGTGAGGCTTGTACCCATAGAGATAACTTCCTTAGAAATATGGAATGAAATGCAATTAATAGTAACCTTTCTATCCTCCCATGAGTTAACAAATTGCAGAGAACAATTTTCATCATAACCATTCAATGACTCCATGAACAGTATAAACCCTCCCTCTTTGAGCATATACCACACCAGTGGTTTATGGGCATTTTCCTCCACCATCAAAGGTTGAATGCACAGAAGATCACTATCCATAGTAGCAACTTCCACCAAAATTCTCTTTGTATTCAAAAACCAAAGACAATTACTAACAATGCAGTCATACTCAGGCGAAAAAATGGTGGCTTTAAGTATTCATAAAGACCTTTATTGTTATGAATAGCCACATCACATCTATGCTGAGTTGTCGTGTGTTGCCTGCTGTTACCCCAATTCCAATTTTTTTTGTCATTCTTAACACACTGAAACCATTTAAAATTTTAACTTTTACTCAACACTAAGTACAAGAACATACATAAGAAAATCATTAAAAATACACCCGTATCATTCTTTAATATCCTCTCCCTTTTGAAACATGCGAGATAATTATTACACGTACCCTTTTCTTCATGCCTTTCCATCTGTCCTCTATGAAATCTCCCCTTTTGCCCACTTAGTAGTGAGCTGTCATCATTAATAAAAAAATCATCCCAACTAAACTTAGTCATGATTTAATTTCTTTGTCCACTAAGAGTCTTACCAAGTTTGGTAAGTCTCCCAAATCTCTCCAACACTGTAGACCCTATCCTTTCAGTCCTATCACCGCCATCCCATTTGCCACCCCATTTCCCTCTCATAAAATATGATGCAACTCAAATCTCTTTAAGATGATCAATAAATGCCTGATATCTTCCACAAAACTTTTGATTTCCCAACCTTCGTTTATGATTTCTTTCACAGTGTCAATTATTATTTTTGAGTCACCTTCAATCTCCACATTCTTCCATCCAACACTAATTACCAATTTCACACCCCATAGCAAAGCCATTGCTTTTGCCACATTATTCAAGACTTTCCCTAAGTATCTTGCATAAGCTAAAAGCATTCTATCATCATTGTCTCTAACTATACCACCTCCTGAAGATCTCTCCTTCCTTGCCGCTCCATCAAAATTAGGTTTAACCCAGTTCTCCATAGGTGGTCTCCATTTTGTCCTTTTCCTAGCAAATTTCTTAGAATTATCAATCTCTAAGAACCCGTCATCTAAATTAATGTTTTTCCCAATCCTTTATTCCCTTTGAATTGGGGGGATCATTAGTTTTGTCCACTTGCAACTTTTCATATTCTCCACCAAAAGCTTGCAGATAATATCAATAACAATCTTTGTACTCCTCTCTTCATTTCTGAACACCCTATTTTTTCTTTCCTTCCAAATGCCCCATCAAACATGGGGGGGGGGGGGGGGGGGGGGATAACTTTCCATGTTTGGATAAGGAGGGGGTGAGTGAATAGGCATTGCCAACTCTCAACACATTGGTCCATCCCAAAATTAAATACCCAAACTATATCTAGCTTATGTAGCAACCTACTCCATATGTTGATGGAAAAATTACACTCCGAGAATAGATGAGGGATATTCTCCTCTGCTTCTTTACAAAGGTAGCATCTATTGGGTATTTGGAATCTCCTTTTCCTTAGGTTATCAATGGTAAGGATCTTCCCATGCATAGAGGTCCACCAAAAGATATTTACTTTTAGGATTAAATAGCTAAACCAAAATTTCCCCCAGTATTTAGGCACTAATTCTTTTTCAAAAATTAATTTATAGGTAGAACTGACTGTGAAATCCCCCATCGCAGTAACCTTCCAAATAAAGGTATCATTTTCAGCCCCTCCCAAGATTCTGTACCCCTTGAGTAGCTCATTTAGTTCCTCCACAAGATGCTCACCATCTAAGAAGTTATCTTGTAATTCTAACTTTTTCCACTTCCTCCATGGACCAATATAATTGAACACCTTAATGCCCACCGGTTCCTGAAGGTGGTCACGAAGGAACCCATACTTCATTCTAACCAAAGATTTATCAATAAGCCAAGTATCCTCCCCAGAAATGAACCTGAAAGCCATCACCCACTAGCCACCTCGCTCCTTCCTTGAGTAAATTTCTATTCTTAAGGATATTACCCCAAATCCTTGAACCTGATGTGAGCTCATTTCTCCAAATGTAATGAGTAGAATTTAAATTTCCCAAACACTTAGCTTTAACAATCTTGCACCAATTGGCCTCATCCTTCAACAATTTCCACCCCACCTTAGTAAGAAGGACATTATTCAGATAGTAAATCCTTCTAATTCCTAAACCTCATCTACCTTTGGGTTTATAGACTGTTTCCCAACTTACTAGGCTTAATCAATTCTTCTCCTCACCCCTCGACCAAAGGAAATTTCTTTGAATTTTCTCTAGTTTCTCTACCATACTATGCATAATTTTGAACAAGGAGAGGATGTTAGAATCTAAAAAAGATTAATAACCCAAAAAACTAGTGCAAAGAGTAAATATATAAACTATGAATGCAAATGATACAAAATCAAAATAGCATCATAGAGTTAGTCTCCAAGAGAGTAATGCAAATGCTAGAAGCAAAATAGCATTAAGAGGATGCCAAAACAAGAGATGCAAATACAAGCCAGGTAGCATGCTTATAAAGGCTAGGAAGAGGGAGGAGGTGGCAACACCAACCAATTAGGAGCAACCATCTATTGGACTAAAGATAGAAAAGTATCTTCCCAAGATAGCTAATGGATACTCACATGTAGGAAGGTGACACCTCATAACCATTCACCTAATAAGACATGCTTTATTAACCTAAGCGAGATTACTAAAAGTCTAGAAAAAACCTAGCAAAATAGGAAAAATAAAAAAACTACACTAACACCCCCCCATAAGCGAAGCTTAGGTGGATGTAGAAATGGGTCCCGACAAGTCAAGCCTGATGAGGTACCCATGTACATAAAATTCCCCCAAAAGAGAGAGAAAAGAGACTGCCCAAAGAAAATTAGGACTCCAAGTGAGAGGAAGAGGCCCCCCCAAAAGATGTAGCATCTTGCACCTCCAGCAAAGCTTGCAAATTTTGTCCAGTAGATCTACTTACATCGAACAAGTTTTCTTCCCTTAGGAAAAGGGACAAGATCCCAAGTGTGGTTCCTCATCAAGGAACTATACTCTTCTTGCATAGTTGTATCCCACTCAGAAATACCAGAAACCTCATGAAAGGACTGTGGATTTAAGGTAGTAGTAATGAAGATATGTAGAGCATCCTGGAATTGTGAACGAGTCTGCTTGGTGTCTGATGGATCCCCAACCCAATCACCTAAAAATTGCAAGGTCTATCTAGCCCAAAGTGGACCAGAAGATGGAGAATCTAGAGGAGAATCATCAACCTGTAAATGATGACTAGGAGAGGAAGGATGTGAGTCCTCTGAATCACTCTCTGCATCAGAAGTGGAGGTAGAAGACTGCTCAAGTGAATCTGACCCATTAGAAGATCTATCATGTATTCCAAGTGACTGTAATGTCAAAGTAGAAGGCAACCCTATGACCATGCTCTGCTGGTTAAGCTGATGCAAGTAGTGGAAGTTAAGATGGCCAAATCACTCATGCCATAATCTTCTCACATCATTAGAGTGAGTGAGTGACATAGTCAAAGGAGGATCAGGAGCAAGGTGAGAAAACATATAGAGTCGTGACTGATGATCTGCTCTCCCAACTGCAACTGTAGAATCATTGTGCAACTCACGTAGCTCTACTAAATTAGGAGTGAACTCAACCCACTTGCCTAAACCTGTGTGAGTGATCTGGTGTACCGATAGGAGATTAGTTGACGATAAGGGTACACAAGGAACATCATGGAATGTGCCATCCCCCACATCAATAGACCCTCTCCCACTCACCTCAACAAGAGTGTTATCACCCATCAAAATAGAAGGCATAGTACACAGCTCCAAGGATGCAAGTTCTTCCTTAGATAAAGCCATGTGGTGTGAAGCACCCGAATCAAGAACCCAAGTGCATGGTGAGGAAGCAACTGCAAAAAGGGCCTTGCCCTTTCTTTTCCCCTTGCTATTTTCTTTTTCCTTGTTAGACCCTTCATTAGAACTTTGTTTGATAGACTCAGGAACACTGATATTATTCTTCTCAAGAATGCATGTCAAGTGATCAATTTGTTTATGCAAACATTTATGTTCATCATGACCAGGTCTTTCACAATAGGCACATTTGACCTTTTCTTTCTTAGGCTTATCGCCCTTGAAAGATGGTGTATCAATAGTTGCTTTTGAAGAAATTGATATCTGATCCTTCTTCTCCTCGCTATTCTTTTGTTTCTTGTCCTTACTATTGTTGTTACTACTTTGTCCTTGTTGTTCTTTTGTGTCTTGGTTGGTAGCCAAGGCATGTGACTTAGAGGACTTAAGAGAGCCCATTTGGATTAGCTTGTCCTATTCTCGAGTGAGATTGACAGCAAAATCATCTAAAGATGGCATGGTGAATTGAGTACCAAGTGCACCCTTAGTAGCATAGAAGGTAGAGACAAACACAGAATATTCTGAACTCAGCTTAGAGAGAATACTAAGAATCAATTGTTCATCTTTCTTTTCAATTCCACATTGTTTTAACTACAACCTTAGTGATTTTAATTTGGTGAAGAAATCTTGGATTGTGTTAACATTTCCTGGACTTAAACTAATTAATTCATTTTCCAACATGTGACCCCTCATTGAATCTTGTGTGCCAAATAGTATTTCTAGCTTTGTCCATACTTCATTTGGTGTATCCAAAGACTCAATGTGAAATAGAAAGTCAGGGGAAATAGACAAACACAATGTTCCATATGCCTCATCACATTTGTTAAACCACTTAGGCTTGTCTTCATCTTTAGCAGGTTCAGTTTCAAGTCCCATAGTTATCCTATTTAATCCAGCTTTCTTTAAGTGAATTGTCATGCGTGATTTCCACTCAAAGTAATTGTATGGAGTTAGGATGGGTATATTTGTTTGATCCATGATGAAGAAATGAAGAGAAGAAATGCTAAAAAGAAGAGAACTCAGCCACGACAATGCCCCCACCCCCCCTTTTTACTTAATCAAAGAACCCCCCAAAGAAATATTATTTGGCACTTTATTTTAGTGCATTTACAACTACCACTAGGAAGAAATACTTAGTGGTCTTGATTTCAATGCATTACAAACCCTCATGAAGAGCATATGCTAAAAGTGAAACTTGGGCACAATAGTCAAGGAAACAAATAGCACCACTGCGATCTACTCAAAAAATCATGCACTTTTAAAAAAAAAGAATCACCTCGATACGAGGTCGTATGAGAAAGTTACGATCGTTCGAAGTTTCCAAAACAAGAACTGTGTACAGTCACGGCTGAGAATATGCAATTTTTGAAGAATTCATGCATGAAAAAAAAAAAAAAAACTCCACTAGTGGATAGAGCACAGAAAAATAGCCAAGTTCATAACAAGAATCATCAAAATCAGAGTCCGTATGAGCAAGAATAAGACATTTGAAAATTGCATTCAAATCTGCGAATGCTAATGGAGAGGGGTATGGTTGTAGCCTTTCATGCTCAATTCTGCAAAATATACAGCTTGCATGCAAAATCTAAAAGATACCCAGATGGTTTTTCGGGGCTGCGAACAAAACTCAAAAAGCATTTTTCTTGCTGATGTACAGAAGATGTTGCTATAGTGTAAATCAGATGCCTTTAACAGAAAAAAATGGCTCCAAAAATCAAAAAATGACCCTAGCAACCAGAATATGACATGCAAATACTGGATCAGCTTCCTAAGTCCATCAATGGTGTGCTGGAACCTACAAAACTGATTGAAAACTCCAAATATGCAAGTTAGTTGTCAGATTTGAGATTGAAACCCTAGAGAAAAATCATTTTTGTCAAAAAATTTCTGATTCTCAAGATCATCCAAAGATGCAAGAGAAGAGCATACTTCATTTTTCAAAAAACTACAATAAAGTTTATTAGCCCCCCCCGAATCTCTCAAATAAGGAAACTAAAATCTACTCTTGCACATAGAAAAGCTCTAATACCATGTTAGAATCTGAAAAGATTAATAACCTAGAAAACTAGTGCAAAGAGTAAATATCTAAACTATGAATGCAAATGATACAAAATCAAAATAGCATCATAGAGTTAGTCTCCAAGAGAGTAATGCAAATGCTGGAAGCAAAATAGCATTAAGAGGATGCCAAAACAAGAGATGCAAATACAAGCCAGGTAGCATGCTTATATAGGCTAGGAAGAGGGAGGAGGTGGCAACACCAACCAATGAGGAGCAACCATCTATCGGACTAAAGATAGAAAAGTATCTTCCCAAGATAGCTAATGGATGCTCACATGTAGGAAGGTGACACCTCACAACCATTCACCTAATAAGACATGCTTTATTAACCTAAGTGAGATTACTAAAAGTGTAGAAAAAACCTAGCAAAATAGGAAAAATAAAAAACTACAATAACAGAGGAAGTAAACTAGGATTCCTTGGAGGGAAGAGGCTAACAGTTGTAGCTTACTTACACTACTCAAGGTTTTCCCTTTCCACCCAATCAACTTCTTTTGCATCTTTTCCAGAATGGTATTGCAAAGGTTATTACTTACTTCTTTCATAGTCAATGAAAGCCCAAGGTAAGTATCAAGGAGCAAGGTAGTATTACACCCTAGAATATTTATGATCCTCCTTTGGATGTTAGGCACAATGTTGAAGAAAAAACCTTAGTTTTATCTAAATTGACTTTTTGTCCCACATTGACAACATAAACCTCCAGGATGAATTTCTAGGATTTTGCTTCTACCATCGAGGACTCCCCACTTATGAAAGTGTCATCCACAAATTGTTGAATCACCTCTGCTGAAAGTGAGATTGTGGGCTTAATACCTTTTATCTCCCCTCTTTCCATCTTCCTCAAGAACACTCTTCCCAAAACTTCAGCAACCATTATAAATAGATAGGGAGAAATAGGATCCCCTTGTCTTAGGCCTCTCTCACCTCCAAAGTTACCCCAAGGAGATCCATTCACCATTACAGAATAATTGACAGTCTCTATCATTGATTTAATCATATTAATAACTTCTTGGCTAAAACCAATTTTTACCATAATATCATACAAAAAAATCCATTTTATTCTATCATAAGCTTTTGAAATATCAAGCTTCAGTGCCATACCAGGATTACCACTCTTCTTCATTGAGTGAAGTGCCTCATGTGTTGTTATAGCAACATCAAGGATCTAATGAGCCGGGACAAACCCATTATGGGTTTTACCAATGAATTTGTGCAATAATAGCTTAAGTCTTCACTAAAATCTTGGAAAAGATTTTGTAAGTGGTGTTGCATAGGCTTATCAGTTTGAAATTAGAGAGAACCCCGAACCCTTGACTTTGGGGATAAGAACAATTAACATTTTATTGAGTCACTTTACAAGCTTCCCAATTCTGAAGAAATCACAAGCAGCCTAGATCAGATCATTCTTGATCATCTCCCAAAAGTGTTCAAAAAAGGAAGGGGAAAACCATCAGGGCCTGGGGATTTATAAGCTTTCATGGAAAAAATAGGTTTACAAACTTCCTCCTCCATGACCAGCTAAATGAGTTCCTCATTCTCCTTTGCTGAGATCATAGTGGCCATGGAGTTAATCAACTATAGTATATACTCCTCATTAGTAGTTCTATACTCCTCTTTAAGAGACTCTTTGAAATATGTGCTAGCCTAGTTACCAATCTCTTCCATTTTTATTAGTATTGTGTTATTCTCATCGCTCATAAAATCAATGATATTTCTTCTTTTGTGGATGGAGGCTGACCTATGAAAAAATGCAGTATTCCTATCATCCAATTTGAGCCATAAAAACATCGATCTTTGCTTCCAAAAGGTCTCCTCTTTGAACATCATATCTCTCCACACCTGCCTATAGTTTTCCTCTTCTAGTATCATGTCATCCAAGGAAAACCCCTCCTCCATTGATTTCTAGAGTTCCTCTAACCTTTTTTCCACCTCCTTCTTAGTCTTAAAGATATCCCCAAAGTACTTCTTTTGCCATGGTCGGGCATTCCTTCTAATATTGTCTAGTTTGGAGGAGAGTCTAAACATGGCAGTTCCTTCAACTTGTATCCCCTACCACTCCACCACTCGATCACCAAATTCAAGGTGAGAATGCCACATTATTTCATATCTGAAAGGTCTAGGTACCCCTTGCATCTCCTCCTTCCAATTAAAAATGATAGAGGCATTATCCTAGATAGTCCTGGGTAATCCCATGAGAGAGGAGGAAGTCAAACATTCACAGCCCGTCGGGACTAGAAGTCTATCCAGTTTTACTTGGATAATTTCAACCCCCTTTCTATTATTTGACCAAGTAAACTTTACACCACACATCTCCATGTCCATCAAGTCATTTTTATTAATGAACTTAGCCAAAACCTTCATACTTTTTGTAAAATCCACCACAACCCTAGTTTTCTCTTAGGGGTATAGAGGGGAATTGAAATTTCCCATAAAAAAGGTGTTCCTGGAATGGGCAAGTAAAAGAGAAAAATTCCTCCTAGAGATGACCTCTTCCTTGTCTTGAATTCAGAGTATACACATTAATGACATTACAGACCTTGTCATCTTTCCTATGTTCAAAAATAAGATAAATTTTAGAACAATATATGAAATTCCCTTTACTAAAACTTAAGTTCCAGAAGGTAGCAACTCTTCATTATTCTCCCTCCGCCTTGTTGTAGATAAATTATCCCCTAGCCAAATGTAACTAGCAATAATTTCCATCTTATATAAGGTTATTTTAACTTCCTAGATCAAAGGATATCAACTTTCATGTTAGACAGCTGCTACTTGAGAGAAAAATGTTTTTGAGGGCTATTCAACCCCCTCATATTCCAAGATAGAAAGATCATTTTCTACCTTTGGTCATAGACTCTAAGGTCAGTTTCCCTTCCACTAGCCACCTCACTTACTATTTGCTTTGTTCTTCTATTCTGTTTCCCAAATTTCTCCACATCCAACTTCAACTCCTTTTATTCCTCAGGTTTTGTTGAGACTTTGATCTATCTTCTCTAGGTTTTCCAATTCCCCCCTTCATCCTCCTAGAGGGGCAAGGGGGTAATGATGTTATCTATCCTCTTATAAGTAGGGGTAACATCATCATTCTAACTAAGAATTCTAGCGACCTCCACAGTTTCTAGCCCTTTCCCTTTGTCCTCCATAATCTCTTCACCTTTATCCTCCAAACCTCCACATGCCTCCTCAAGCACCATGTTTCTCATAAGGGTTTTGAGAATATCCTCGATACCTTGCAAAAAAGGGAGAGGGTCCCCAACTTCACTATCCACTATCTCCCCTTCCTCCATCACATTGGAGGACCCACACTGCTCTATAGTCTCCCCAACAACCATCACAAGATCGTTCTTCTCCCCTTTTGAGGGCACTTCAACCTCCACCATGGGCCTTTCCCTAGACAAAAATTTGACAATCTCCTTTTCTCGCAACTCTTCCTCCCCCTTGTCTTTAGAGATAAACTAGGCTTCCTTGTCCTCAACTAGCTCCCCCTTCCTTTCATACGTATTGTTCTTTTTGCGTTCCACACACAAATGTCCAAACGAGGCACAATTCTAACATAAAAGTGTTGCATTCTCATAGACCATAGGCTGCACTTTCTTGACCCACTTAGAGCTAAGCACAATGGATTTGGGTAATGTGGCCCCAATCATAACATTTACACTAAACCTTGCAATCACCAGATAAGATTTTTGAAGGGTAACCATGTCCACTACAAAAAAGTGTCCAAAGGAGTTACCAATAGACTTGAGAATCCTTTCATCCCAAAAATCCCAGGGAAGTCCCAGGAGCCTAACCTAGACCAAGGCCATTCTGTTCAACTCTTTCATCGTGTCTAGAGTAGGGTGCCATTTTGCCGCTATTAGGCTATGTTTCCCATAAAACCAAGACCTCACCAGTACCATTTTCATTTCTTCCATCACCATAAATTTGAAGTAGAAGAGGCCACCTAACATTGCTGAAATAGTCACACTCCCTTTTAGCTTCCACTTTTGACTTACCTACTTCCTAGTTATCTCAATTGATGGGCGGAAGGCAACAAACCTGCCAATCAGGCACAATTTTAGATTGGTAGACACATTGTCCACCAAACTATTTGGAATAACAATCTCGATTCCCTTTTCACCACTAGTCACCTTGGGAGCTTCCAATGGGGCATGTGTCTTACTTTCTCCAAGGACCACATCCTTACATCCTTGAGTCACTTTTAGATTCAAAACACTCTCTTGACATTCCATAAGAAGCACAATAGACTCCACCAGATCCTTGCAAGTAGGACAAACAAAGTCAACTCCCCTCTAGGTGTCCCCAATCAAGGTTAGAACTAGTTTTAGGTCTGGGCAAGAAATAGGGATTTGGCCTGACCCTAGGGGGGCATTCCCACTGATCAAATTCAAACTTCAAAAGAGTGGGAACTTTGAAAAGTTGGAGAGCTATTAAAGCTATTGTTATGAATATTTCCATTTTATTTTTGTTATGGATGTATGATTTATTTATAGAATTGTATATGATATTTGATTAAAATCCTAATATATAATGCCAAATCTCTAAATGTCATGTGAATAAGATTCTTAGACTCCTTGTTGGTGGCTAAAAATATTAATATTTAATTATTTCTCGTAATTTAAAATATTAGTTGAAGTGAGTGTAATATCACAAATTGCATCCGATGTAATTTGACATTACACAAGCTTTTCCTTTAGATGTAATAAAAAAAGTTGTGCATCCTAAGCCTTAATCCCAATCTAAAATGTCACTCACTACCTTGCATGCCTGATTTCTTGAAAGTCAAGTTTGGATTGCACTTGGATGCATTTTCATCATAGAGATGTTTCTAGAACACTAGTTACAACTATGCTAGCAATTGCAACGTTACACTTGCTAAATAAGCATAACACCCTTGCTAGTCTACACTAACATTGGAGGAACATTGTATATTAAAAAAAAATGATTTCTCCTCCATTTCCCCCATTTGAACATTTTGAGACTTTATTGATCTTGGTAATCCCCCAATTCTTGAACATTTCTTTTGTACACTAGAGCTCAAATGTTTCTTACTTCTATCCACAACACCTTTCAAAACCTAAGTTTTCTTATTACCAATTGACTAAATTCATTATTTTTATTCTTTAATAAATATATTTCTAGGTAATTCAACAATTCTTATTTGTTTAAGTATTTTCCTTGTACCACTTTTCTTGATGCTCTCTTCAAGTGACAAACCCTTGAATACTCAAGAGATTGATCAAGTTAATGTTTCCTGTTGGCTCCTAATCTAACAAGATTTCAACTACCTTATAGAATGCAAAGTATACCTAGAGAATAGCTAGTTCCCATGGAAAGTACACATTGATAGGTCTAAGGACCAACTAACAAAGACAACTAAACTTTCTCCTCTTTGTAACTAGGATTAATTTTACCCTTTTTACAACAAAACACTAATATTAATCCCTAATAAAGCAGATGGTATCCCATAGTTCTTCTAACCTAGATAGAACAACAAAATTAATGATAGCTAATGATCCATCTACAATGATCTACAAGCAAAGTGTGGGAAAATTCTTTCAAATTCACAATATAACATAAAGTAAGATGATTTTAAGTAAAGATCTATAACCGTGCAAGTTTCAACATATGCTCAAAATAATGCTATGATTAGTGTTTTTATCCATTGGGCCTTCATTCAAAAATATGACACTACAACCCAAGATCTACTCCTTTACTTTGTAAACAAGATCAATACACATTTGGTGTCCTATACTTATCAAAATCTCTTCATAAAATCGTATGATTCTCTCATATTGTATCAAGCACTTAATTAATCCATTAGGTTAACAACAAGACATGAAATGGGATATAATTCTAAATGAATTACAAATAAGATTCAATTCACTTGTCACTAAATCATAGAAAATTAAAGAACAAAATATAATAGACAAGATCCAAAATGTTCAATAATAGTGATTCCTTCATTGTATTAATTTGCTTGAAATCATACATTTGAAGTATTGGATCTAAGACTTAAAGAAACCCAAAATGGACTTAGTATGTTGCAATTCTATGATATCTCCATTCATGAGAAAATCAAAGCTTAGCAAACAATACTAGACTAATAGAAATGAAATTACCACATTTAACAAATCAAAATTTGGACCATTCTCCAAGTCTTGTAAATCCATTAATAGGAATATATTACAACAAGATTCAAACTAGAGCAAGATGACACATGTCACATTTTCATTTGACAAATATTTGGTTACAACAAAATATTTGATTTGATTAGAAAATGTGTGCAATTAGTATTTCCAAAGATTGATGTGACATCTTTGGACTTACATGACATTTTTGTTCTTCTTTTTAACGACATGTCACCATCAAAAGAAAATATCCATAATTTTATTGGTGTTTAGGTGGGCCCTTGACATTTAAGTCATCAACCAAAATATATTTCTTTACCCATTTCTCATACTCATCACTTGGCCAAGAGTGTGTAAGAATTTGATCACCCACCTGTGTAGGGATTATATTTGACAATTTTTTGGGTAACCACTTTCTCAAAATTCATGTAAAATAACCAAAAGGCAACCAACTTTGTAATGTAAGTTTTTTAAATGACCATATTCATGTCCTTGGCTATCTCCTTCACTAGCTCATGTTTCTTACTTATTGACTTAGTCCTCCAATTTGGAGACTATTTTATGTTTTTGTCTTCATCCATAATGGGTGGAAGAAGTGTATCCTTATGCTCCTCAAAGTTATTTGTCAATTCAACCATTTTGGCTTTAATATGCTCAGGAAAAATAGAGAAACCTACAAATGACTTGACAATATTTGTAGTGGGGAGTGTCTTATGGGAAGAATTTGGATCTACTCTTGGACATAAGTCAATGTGTTTAATTTTATTAATTCTTTTCACCCATTTCTCATAAATTGGTTTGAGTTGTGATCTATCTTCTCAAAATTTGCTAATTGCCAAATTTAATAAAGAGTACACCTCATCAATTCTATACTACCTAGCATTTATTTGCTCATATAGATGCATTAATTCAGTTTGGAAAATTACCTATTTATTCAATTCAAAATTTCTATTGGCATTCTCTTCCATCATCTTCGACTCCACCATTTCCTTAATCAAGGCATCTACATCTCTTCTATCACATAGTGAGATTTTTTTTATTGGCATTAAAGTAGTTGCTGGTGTAATTGGCACTACACTCCTCTATTTTTTGGTCCTTTCTTCATCTATACTTGTTGGCTTAGTTGCTTTCGACTCAACTATTATTTAAGTAAAAAACTTACTCAAGTTTTCAAGTTAGCACTCAATTTAGACCAAGCTTCATAAGCACTAAAAACATGATTAAACTTTGTCTACAAATCCTCATGTTCTTTCTCACATTCCTTGGCCACCTTATCAACATAATGTTTTTTCAAATTACTAGTGACTCTAAAAGTTTTGCATCTCCAACTCTTTTCAACACTACATTGCCTCTAACTCTAGCACCTTCATCAACAATTTATTTTCCAATGCCAGAGGGACAAAAAGACCAAGTAGCCAAGGCAACAAGATCTTCACTATAGTACATGCCTCTCATGGGCCTATCATATTTCTTGATATCAAGTCTTTGTGACCTCATACTTTGTATGATTGAATCAAAAGACACTGCATCTGCCAGATCCAAATTTGGTAATAATAGGACCCCTAATTCTTTCACAATTTTCCTCCCCTCCTTAGGAGTGATGGCCTCAAAATTTGTCATCATTTCTCCCTCTATTTGTTGTATGAGGTCATCATCATCAGCTTCAGGATTTTGTGCTTTCTTTTCCTCCATCTTTTGATAACATTCTGGCTTGTAATATTTCCATAACAATTGCTTAAAATCTATAGATTTGACAAATTCATCATCTTCCACAAAAACTCTACAAGATTTTGTTCTCACATCCCTTTGGAAAATTTCCTTGAGTGGTTATGTATCAAATAGGTGCTCTTGGCCCAATGGGAGTGCCCCCTACCAATAACTCATTAGGCACATAGATAAAATCTTCTTCTTCTTCTTCTTTAGGAACATTCTCCTCTCCTAGTTTTTGTTGGACTAAGTACTAGCCTTCCCCTTTGAGATTCATGACATGGATTAATTGCCTCCTATGTTCTATAAGTCTAGTGGTTGTATCAGGCATTAATAGGTTGATCTTTTGGAGCAACGACAACTCTAGCTTGTAACAAGTGGTATCAGAGCTTGGTCATAGGTTTGAATCTCCTAGGGTAATGCTGAGGGGGGAATTGTTGGAATTGCCGATCTTCCCCTTTTAGATTCATGACATGGCTTAACCACCTCATGCATTATATAAGTCTAGTGATTGTATCAAACATTAATAGGTCAATCTTTTGGTGCAATGACAACTCTAGCTTGTAAGAGTTTCTCCATTGATGGGGTGGAAATCATACTCTTTGATATTCCCTCCTCAGGAAATAAATCATGGTTTCTTCCTGATGGTGAAGGAGGAGTAGGTGGTATTAGGGATTAGGGTGATGTACATCTCCTCAGGGGGAACTTCAGATCCATGTCCATGATATATCACTAATGCTCTTGATCCCCTCACACATTTCTTCCTCTGATATACCTTGAGACCACTCAAGCTTTTTCTTCTTAGATGGCTCAGTACCTTGAGGTCATTGGTCTGCCTCACAATATGTGTATAATAATCATGCCAAAGGCCATACTTACGAATAATGTATTCAATTTAAGGACTATTTTTACCACTATGAGGTGCATTTAATTTTATCAACCTAGGGACATATACTTGAAATGGTCAGCATAGTATGTGCACTAGGTTTCTTAATGAGTCATTATCCTTATGCTGGAGGAAAGTAAAATGTAAGGAAAGAACCTACACTAGTGCTATAGGAAACTAACACACTTAACTCTTTACTGAAATGAATACTAGAAATGCAATGAAATGCTAACATATATTCCAACTCAATTCATCTACTATAACTATTCTTATAGATGTTGTAGGAACATTCACAAAGTATGATGCTATAGGAAGGAACTTATAACTTCTACCTACAATACTAAAAATTATGAATACAAATCTATACTACTCTATTCTTATCCACCTCCAAGTGTGTCCCCTTGGTTGGCTTCTACTAATCTACTAACACAAAATATAAACTAGGAGCTATTTCATTATGTTCCAAAAATTCCTTACATGAGAACAATACATAGAACTGTAAAAACAACTCACTACAAAAGTCAACAGTTTCTTGTCATAAACTTTCTTTCTAACCTCTAACACTATTGATCTGATCTCTATAAATAGAAGATCTACGCTTATTCAACAACATAAAAGAAAAAAAAACTAACTTTAATTCTACCAGAGAAAAAGGAAGAAAAGATAACAACTCAAGGTAGGAATAATAAAGTTTGCACAACTGCTTTGTCACAATAATGAATGCAGAGAAATATAATAGTTCTTTATAGCTCCTCCATATTAGCAGTCGTGTCCCTTGGTACCATCATGAATCTTTCCACCACGGTTTAACATCTTTTCTCCTTGAATGCTATTGGCTATCTTCAAGATTTCCCTTTGAATGCTTCTGACCATCTTCAACTCCCTTTGCTAATTAGGTTAGTTATTATGCAAAGATATTTTGAAATAAGCATTATCAAATTAAATTCAAATATGAGAACACACATTCTAATGGTTATATGAAATACTACATTATATATATAATATTGGCAAAATATGACATACTATCTACCCGTAGGTTAACCATCAGTTCAAGCAAACATAGGTTCACAAATGTCTTGGTTGAAATGAAATAGAGTGTTTAAAACTATCATAAAATAGAGGCAATAATTAGCCTCATCATCTCCCCCCTAGTAAACTAATGCTTGTCTTTAAGCATTGCATTTCCTAGTCAATGACTTGAATTTCCCAACTTCAGTCCTTCCTTTCCTACTACTTTTGAAGGTGTAGTAAAATCCTCGTGTTCTTTCCCATACTTCCCTTCTGTTGTCCTCTTGTAGCTTGTCAATTTTATCAACATTAATATCATATAGGGGCCACATGAACATTGGAGGTTACATAGTGAGTGGGCACCATAGTTCTAGCCTAGCCTGTTTCCCCAACTCTATATACTTTGGAACTCGATGAAGGGCAGCCTCCAAGTTGATAGGACTATGTGGCTCTGATCTTTTAAGTGTCTTAGGTAATCTGGCCCACCTACTTCTAGCACCAACCATGGCTCTCTAAAAGGAAAAGTAAGGTAGGTTCTCATATTCTATGCACACCCTTATTTTGGTAGTGAAGATTCTATCTCTTACTCCCTTGTTCTTATCCCCTTAAGTTAATCTAAACCAGTCCCTAAGAACTTCTTCTAGTTTACTGCTCTCAACTCTTAATGGCAGGGGTTCTGTTCTTTTCTCATCTCTATAATTATTCAATCATCTGTCATAATTAGCTTCATTATGCATCCAAGACATCAAAGCCCTCAGATGTATATCCCCTATATAGAGTAAGGGGTTCCATTGAGTTTCTGCTAGTATGATAAAATTGTGCACATATAATTCATAGAGCAAGTTCTACTACTAGGATGGCTGAGTCTGATATAAACCATAGAATTCTTGAGCTGATTTAAATTCTACATTTATATTCTTGAGGGTTAGCATAAGTTGGAATAAAAGGAATTGTTCCTTTAAACACAGAGTGTAAATTCGAGGTGGTGGTCTACATGCAAGTGCTTGATCAACCAATTTGAGGGCATGATCCATCCTTTGTTTTTAGTTTGCCAATTGTTGTTTCAAATCTACAATTTCCTCACCTAGAGACACACTGTCTTTCTTCATTTTCTTCCTCTTTTCTTCCCATAGGGCTTCAAAAAAAATACATTGTCTAAACAACTGGAAAAAGAGTTTTTGTAGGGTAATGGAATTGTTGTCTTCTTCATAGTTTCTTTTACTCTTCCATTGTTCCTTCCATAACTGCCTTACGAAATCTATAAGCCATGTTGGTTTATAGGGAACTAGGCCAGTGTTTGAATAGACTGACTCATTCATTATGGGAACTTTTGGTTGGCCTACTGGAGGATTATTTTGATTTTCATTTATTTCAACCCTACATTCCTCATTAGGGTTTTTAGGAATGTTTTTAGTTTTAGGGTGGAAGGAGAACTATCAGGAACAATTTGTACTAGGGATTCTTTAGTAGATGGTTTGGATGAAGTAGACTAAGCTTCTACTATCAATTTAGAAATTTGTCTCCTCATTCAAGGACTTCTTCTCATAGGGGTCTCCTCTGGTATCACAACCTTCTTCCTACTTCTTCCTTTCAATGCCTCTGCTACAGGAGTAACTGTTGCAAGACCCGTCTTAGTTTTCTTCTGTTTTACAATTGTAGGGTTTGTCTTTTCTACTACCAGAGCTAAGGTCTCCTCTTGTAATTTCCATTTTCTCTTTGCTTGGGAAGAGGTAGGTTTTTGAGTCTCTTGAATAGGTAAAGGCATAGTTTCTTGCACATTTTCTTGCACATTTTCAGCTTCAGCATCTTGAGTGCTTTGCTCAGTAGGTTCATTAGTGGGAACTACATTCTCCTCACTGGGCTGTTCATTAAGAGTAGCCTAGGGTTGTAGGGTTTTAGCTTGGAAAAATTTTGCCCATGTCATAGGAGAGGCATCCCTAAGTGATCTTTTTATGAGTAATTTAATTAGGGCATTGTGAGTGACATAATTGTCCTTCCCCTTTTGGGTTTCTTCAGCACTAATGCACAACATGTTATACAAGAAATTGGGAACATTTACTGGACAATTGTGCCTTATACAGCTAAGCAATTTAAAATGATGTGCATGTAAATATGAAAATATTCCTTCACAAGTGAGGTACTTGATAATGTTCATAGCCAACTCATTATATGGTGGCAGAAGAGACATCCTTTTGCAACCTTGCTTGGTAATATCCAACTAAGGATCAGTTGGTATGACAAACTGAGCCCTGGCTGATCTTGCATCATGCGTATTAGGTTAATGTTCTCCTCTTCCTAGCAACCCAATTACTTAAACTATTCACTTTTCTATAGAAACAACTATTAAACCCAATACAATAGCTTCTCCTTCATTAAATGTTCTTGTAAGCTCCACAACTACTTCTTCATCAAATGTAGTTAAACTTAGGAAATACCCTAACCAACCACATGCATTAAATCTCCTCATTGCCTCTAAATATGAGAGTAAAATAGTATGCTTCACTAGTTCTCTTTGTTGCAATTGTCCACCCATTCTGCCTAACAATTTCACTCTCTCCTCTGTTTGCACTATTTCCCTTCTATGAATTTAGGCTTTCAAACCTATTTTCACATTCACATTTCAATTTTTTTAGCTAATTAATGTCATAACAATTTTTTATGAGCAAAAATAATGTGGTTTATCATGGATATGTGAAAATCATTCAAAAATGGAATTCGGATCACTTGAAAATTAAATACGAGTCATATCACAGCTTGACAGTAAGGAATCATTCAAGAATAAGGGTTATGAAACCTAGACACTTGTGTACTTATAACAGTTGAGTTTCATAAAGAAAGTATACAGATTTGGGAAAAAAATCTTCATGAATAAATAGAAATGTCATTGGGTTTTAGTAACCTTCCCTACCCCCTACGAAATATGGACAAGTTTCCACACTTGTCAAACTTAGTGTGGGGTATGGAACTGGCATAATGCCACCATCATATAAATAATATAGTATTATATATATACCCAACAAAATCAATGTACTATAAATGAATTAAGATTTGAAAAGCTTATACCTGTGAGTTAATTTTTGCACGTACCAAAAGTGGTGGAAATTACATCAGCATTGAAACATGCATCAACGAACTTGTGGTGTTTATTGAAAGCATTGGAAAATGATGACGTTGAAGGTAAAGAAGTGAGATGAGTTGGAAAAGAAGAATCAGAAGGTGAATGGAGAAATTTGGAACTTTATATGGTCATAAAGTTTTTATTATGGGCATGCACGAAGAAATTAATATTGAAGAGCTGCAAGCAAGAGGTCAACACCTTCTACTGCAGGAAGAGTTACCCAGTGTAAATTTGAACTTGGCCATTGAAACTACTGCAGGAAGTTCGCTTTTGTTTGGGGCCATTTATATAACTTGAGTCTATGACCATTGACTAATAATTTAAAAGGCACTGGATCGATGGTAGTTAATTGGATGGCTCCATTTTCAAAAACATGGTTAATTTCATATGGACCTAGCCACCTTGTCTGCAACTTGCTTGGCATATCTTTAAATTTGGAATCATATAGTAGTGCCCAATCACCAACTTGAAATTGTTTATTGCTGATGTGTGAGTCATGCCATTTATTTCTTTGCTTTTGTATAATTTTAGTGCATTCCAGAGAAACCTTGCGTATTTCATCCAGGGAATTAAGATGTAGAAGACATTCTCTCTGTGCTATAGGAAGTTCAATGTTTAGCTCTAGTGCAATTCTTAAAGTTTTATGTTCAAATTCAATGGGAAGCATTGCTATTTTCCCATATAGGAGCTCGAATGGTGTGAATCATGTAGTAGTCTTCCATGTTGTTCTATAGGCCCAAACGACTTCTGGTAATCTACTATTCCAATCTCTTCATTGCAAATGAATTATTTTTGTTAAGATAGCCTCTATCTCCTGATTTGTGATTTTTGCTTGTCCATTAGTTTGAGGCTGATAGGAACTTGATTTTTGGTGCCTGATATTATATTGTTTCGTCAATTCTGTGACCAAATTAGAAGTAAATTGTGCACCTTGGTCAGTGACTAGTTCTTTTGGTGCACCATAGTGAGTAAAAATTTCTTCATACAGAAATTTTGCAACTTTGTGATCATGAGCATGCTTCATGGCTCTCACTTCAACCCATTTTGTTAGGTAGTTAGTGCACACAAGGATATATGATTTCCCATTGGATGGAGGATCAATTGGACCAATAAAGTCCATACCCCATTTTTCAAATGGTGTTAATGCTAGTTGTGGATTGAGAGGCATTTCATATGTTCTTGTTGGTCTCCCCATCCTTTGACATTTGTCACACCTCAGTGTATAGTTGGCTGCATCTTTGCAAAGCGTAGTCCAATAGTAACCAGTTGTCAAAATTTTCAAGGCTGTTCTTTTTGCTACAAAGTGCCCTCCACATGGTTCATTATGACATGCATATAGAATGTCATATGTCTCATCCTCTCTCACACATCTTCTCATAACTTGATTAGGTCTAGTGTAAAATAAGATATTATCAATCCAAGAGAAATGAAATTTTTTCTCTACAAGCATCTTCTTTTCCTTATAAGAGAAATGTTCTGGCATTTTATTAGTTGCAATGTAGTTAGAAATGTCTGCATACCATGGAGTTTGAACAACAATATGAAATAAATGCTCATCTAGAAATGCATCATCTACCAAAGTAGTGTCATTCTCATCATGATGGATTCTTGATAAAGAATCAACTACCACATTAGCTCTTCCGGGCTTATCAACAATAGTAATATCAAATTCTTCCAACAATAGTAACCATCTTGCTAACCAACCTGTTATAGTAGGTTTATTTATGAGATATTTAATTACTACATGATTAGTATAAACAAATATGGGATAGCTAGTTATGTAATGCCATAATTTGTTCAGAGCATAAACTACTACTAATAGTTCTTTTTCAGTCACTATGTAGTTTAATTTTGGTCCATGAAGGCTCTTACTAATATAATATATTGCATTTTCAAGATGTTGAGATTGTCTTCCTAGAACTAAACCTATGGCATAGTTAGAAGCATTTGTATATATGTGAAAAGGCAAAGTCCAATCAGGGCCTTGTAAAACTGGGGCTGTAGTGAGAAGTTTCTTAAGATGCAAGAAAAATTCATTGCATTCTAATGTCCAAATGAATTCAGCTTCTTTGGTCAGTAATGTATACAAGGGACTAGCTATTTTTCTAAAGTCTTTGATGAAACGTCTATAATATCAGCATGACCTAGAAAAGATCTTACATCTTTCAATTTTGTGGGTATGGGCAATGTTTAAATTACCTCTATCTTAGCTGGATCCCTTGTATTCTTGCAACTGATATGAAATGACCAAGTACTACACTATTCTACATGAGCATGAAATTTTTTTCACTATTAAGTTCTAGATTATTTTCTCGACACCTTATCAGAAATTTTTCAAGATTCATCATTGTTTCTTCAAAGGTGACTCGAAATGTTCTAAAGTCATCCATATATATTTCCATACAATCATGTGATATATCAGCTCGTTGAAATGTTGCAAAAGCATTACATAGACCAAATGGCAAAGAAGAGTATGCAAAAGTACCCTATGGGCATGTGAATGTGGTTTTATCTTGGTCTTCATGTACAATACTAAATTGATTATAACCACTATACCCATCTAGAAAAGAGAAATACTTCTTTCCAGCTAGAGTGTTTAGAGCTTGATCTATGAATGGTAAAGGAAAGTGATCCTTTTTGGTAGCCTTGCTTAGTTCTCTGTAATCTACACAAATCTTCCATTTCCCTCCCTTTTTGGGCACTATGACCAGGGGTGACACCCATCTACTATCAGATATAGGATAAATAAAACCAACATCAAGCAATTTTTGCAATTCAGTTTTAACTATTTCTCTAAGGCTGGGATTTATCCTTCTCTGGGGTTGACGGAGCGGTAGACACCCTTCATTAATGTATATTATATGAGTGCATAATGTAGGACTCAAGCCTTTCATATCATCATAATCCCATGTAAAATCCTTTTCATGCTTTTGAAGCAACTTTGTTAACTGTTCCATTTGTGTGGATGTTAATTTGGTGTTAACGTGAAGATTATGACCTTTGGACAACTCAATATTAGTGGTAGACTCTATCATAGCAGCTTCAAAAATTGGACTTATATCTAATTCATATGGTAAAAGTTGATGAAGAATGTTTGGTTCTTTGAGCAAAGTACAATTCTCATCACATTCCTCATATCTTGTTAATTCTATCACAAAACTTTCAGATACATCTTTTTCTACTACACAATTGTTAGTAAGAATATTCTGAAGTACTGAATCCTCTTACTGCAACTTTAGAAAGGATTGTCTATGTAACATCATAAGCTATACTATAGAGTTTAATTCTTCTTCTTCATCCCCTAAATCTAGCCAGACAGATGTGCTTAAATCTTGTAATGGTTATGCCGGAGGATACAAATCAAATTTCTTTGTTGCTTGACCATTTGATATGGTCATATTTCCTGATCTACAACTTATATTTGCATCAGTTGTAGCTAACCAAGGTCATCCTAGGATGACAGGGTAACCAGATAGATTAAGTTTGGGAGACAGAATCATGAAATTTATAGGTTACTCTAGAGAGTATAAGGTTACAACTATGTTCTCTATCATTCCATCAGGAGTGTCAGTAGAACTATTTGCAAGTCATAGAATTGTTGGAGTAGCCCTTAATTCTTCTATTTTCAACTTCTTTACAGTATCCTTAGTCATGTCATTTATAACAACACCAAGATCTATTAAAGCATTTTTAACGGACTGACCATTTATACTCATATTGACAACTGGACTACCTGGATCAGAATATTTTGGAGTGACCAATTTTCTTAACATAATGTCAACCAATTGTCCCACAACATGGACTATAGTTGGGTCCTTTTTCTTTCTCCCAATCCTTTTTAGGCAGGATTCTCTAATGGATTTTTCAAAGATAGGAACATCTTTAATAGCTTGAAATCGAGGTATTTGGACATGCATATTTTTTAACTGATCAACAATATCAAAAGACCATTCCTTTGTTTGTACAAGTTTACTTTGTACAAGTTTCTCTGGAAAAGGAGGTTCCACCACTGGTTGAGCTTGTGCTGAGATAGTGACATTGGTTGGGTTAGCCTCTTTAGAGATTGGGGGTTTTGATGCTGTAAGAGTATTTGGTATTTTAGTTATAAGAGGCAGTTTAGGTGCTGGTAAAGTTGTACCATATCTTAGATGTATATTTGCAACATTTAGAGCATAAACAAGATATTGCTGAGCATCAATAATACACATGGGTTGTTGCAGCTACTAATTATTTGGATTTGGCTGAGGTTGTGCAAGTAACTATGTCTACTTTTGAGATCTAGGATTTACAAGTGGTGGCATTAATGCAAGTTGTTGAGATGGGGGTGGTAATTGTGGAGTACTAGTTTTTTGGTTAGCCCACTGTTGAGGTCCACTCCATTGTTTTGTAGACTGCCAATTCCCCTAAGATGGTTGCCATTGATTCTACTAGTTCTGCTAGTTCTGCCATTGGTTTTTTTGGTTGGGCTAGGATGGTTGGGAGTTCTAATGCCATTGGGGCTATTGCAAATTATTTTTCCAAGCATTATTCCAATTAGGTTGATTATATCGTGGGGGGCCTTGGGGATTGCAATTTTGCTATTGATTATCATATAAATTTGGATTTTACAAAGGGTCCTGAGGCATACCTTGACATTGGGCCCATGGTCGGCATTGAGAAACAAAGAATACTTTCTCATCATCTCCATCTACCTTGATGTACTCAGTTGGAAGATGCTAGTTCTCCATACTAGCCACCAATTTGCATTGGCAGTCCTTCTTTTTCTTTCGACAATGAGGGCAGTATTCAACTAGTTGTAATTTAACTTTTGCATGCTTCTTCTTTGTATTCATTGTGTTGAGATGTGTAGCAACATCATTTATGATGTCCTGCTTGAAATTTGACAATAGGCTAGATATCTTGAGCTCTGAAATACCTTGGCTGATTCCTTTAGTGACTGTGGAACAAGGTCCTCGACCTTTCTTCATAGTTGACCTTGAATAGTTTTGATAGATCTTCTTGAGGTCATCCCAGGAAGCTTGATACACATCACTACCAACCATTATGTCTAGTGCTTCTAGACAATTATCACTCACACCTCTCACAAAGACTAGCTTTTGAGAATCCTTAGATAGCACATGTTGAGAATTCTTTTGCAGTGTATAGAAGAAACATGAAACATACTCTTCCAATGTTTCTTCCTCCTTTTGTGATATCCTAAAGACATCATCTCTCCTTGAACTAGATGCTTTGCAATACTCTTTATATTTGTCCAGAAACAGAGTTTACATTTCATCCCAAGTTCTTGCTGCATTGGCTCTTAAGCCCATGAACCATCATAAAGCTAATTCTTTCAATGTTGCTGGAAACAATTTGAGGTTATGGGCATCAGTGTTGTAGTCAAAACTATGACAGAGTATGTTGAATTCAAACAAGAAAGTATTAGGGCCTTCAGTTGCAAGGCCATAGAACTTTGGAAGAGTAGTTGCAGGTATATTCTTGAGATTATCAGTATTTATGAGGCTCAGGAGAGGAAATGGAAAAGTAGGTTGTGCCATTATTGGAGGTATTAGATTATGAAAAATTGGGTACTAGATTATTAAAAAATGGTGGATTTAGAGCAATATTATCAAGGAAACTGGACAAAATTTCAGCAAAAGATTGAAGACCACTCGTAGCTATAGGTTCGTCTCTTGAGGATGATTCTATAGGAAAAATAGGGCTTGCATCTTCAAAAGGTAATTCAACTTCTTCTTCTTCAATTTCTTCATTCAAATTAACAGACTCTCATAGAAGAAATCTGCCATATTCATCTCGTTGTATTCCTCTTTGATGCATGCAATTGAATTTTTCACACTGGTGAAGAAATCTTTAAGACTGCAAATTTCTAAAAAAAACTTTAACTAAAAACTATGACTCAAGAATGCTCCTAGCTTGACACCAGCCCTGGCAACGACACCAAAAATGGTCCTCCTCACAATAGGTGTATAATAATCATGCCAAAGGCCATACTTATGAATAATGTATTCAATCTAAGGACTATTTTTTCCACTATGAGGTGCATTTAATTTTGTCAACCCAGGGATGTATACTTGAAATGGTCGGCACAATATGTGCACTAGGTTTCTTAAGGAGTCATTATCCTTATGCTGCAAGAAAATAAAATGCAAGGAAAGAACCTACACAAGTGTTGCAGGAAACTAACACACTTAACTCTTTACTGAAATAAATACTAGAAATGCAATGAAATGCTAACATATATTCCAACTTAGTTCATCTACTATAACTATTCTTACAGATGCTATAGGAACATTCACAAAGTATGATGCTACAGGAAGGAACTTATAACTTCTACCTACAATACTAAAAATGCTAAAAACAAATCTATACTACTCTATTCTAATCCACCTCCCAAGTGGGCCCCCTTGGTTGGCTTCCGCTAATCTACTAACATAGAATATAAACCAGGAGCTATTTCATTATGTTCTAGAAATTCCTTACATGAGAACAATACATAGAACTGTAAAAACAACTCACTAAAAAGGTCAATAGTTTCTTGTCATAAACTTTCTTTCTAACCTCTAACACTATTGGTTTGATCTCTATAAATAGAAGATCGACACTTATTTAGCAACATAAAAGCAAAACAAACTAACTTTAATTCTGCCAGAGAAAAAGGAAGAAAAGATAATAGCTCAAGGTCTGAATAATAAAGTTTGCATAACCACTTTGTCACAATAATAAATACAGAGAAATATAATAGTTCTTCATAGCTCCTCCATATTAGTGACCATGTCCCTTGGTACCATTATGACTCTTTCCACCACAGCTTAACGTCTTTTCTCCTCGAATGCTATTGGCTATCTTCAACATTTCCCTTTGAATGCTTTCGACCATCTTCAACTCCCTTTGCTAATTAGGTTAGTTATTATGCAAAGATATTTGCAAATAAGCATTATCAAATTAAATTCAAATTTGAGGACACAAATTCTGATGGTTATATAAAATACTACATTGTATATATAATATTGGCAAAATATAACATACTATCTACCCATAGGTTAACCATCAGTTCAAGCAAACATAGGTTCACAAATGTCTTGGTGGAAATAAAATAAAGTGTTTAAAACTATCATAAAATAGAGGCAATAATTAGCCTCATTAGTCATGATTCCTCTCTTAGCCTTTTTTTGTCCTCTTCCCTCTCGGGGAATCATATTTGATGCTTTCAATAAAAAGTTTAGGCCTTGTGCACCCTAAAAAATGTGACCTTTGAGTTTTTAGTATTGCCAAGATTTTTATTCATGGTTTTACACATTCTTGAAAAATTCTCCAAAATAAGTCACAATTTCTTGGCCACTAGCTTGACATATGAAAGTGGATCATATCGAGGATCCTTCTCATGTATTTCATCCAACATGTCCTTGTAAGAATGCATATTTCTCTTCTTTTTATTCTGGGATATAACATTTCCATCATTTTTGTTGATGTCCTCATGGAAATAAAATTCATGCTCCCCTCTGGGCTTCAATTGAAAAATTACTATTTTTCTCTCCCTCTGGCATAGGAAAATAATTTTTTGATGAAGGTGTTGTAGTTAGAGTAAATTTAGTGTTGCAAAGAGCATGGGATACAAAAATTTCAAAGTCCATTGGTAATTTGAAACATGTTTCATATGTTGATAAGGTGTCCAAGGACTGTGGGAAACAATATGAGGAGTTGTAGACAAAGCTTAAGCATGTTTTTAGTGCTTATAAAGAAGCTTAGTCTAACATGCAACATCAATTCATGGTCCCCTCTATATCATTTAGCCTCTTAGTGCTGACATCCATCTAGCATGGTCTAAGAAATTTAAAGATGTCCTTATGTCCACCTTTAACAATAGAAGAGTGATGAAAAATAGTATGACCCAAGAAGAAGGTGCCTTTGCCTACCTTTGAAGAAAAATCAATAGCCAACAACATGCCAATCTTCCTTATAACTTCTAGAAATCCCACCCTTAATGTGACATGCCTGGGAAATACAAAGGGGCTTCCTGGGAAAACATATATTCTGATAATAGTTGTGTGATAGTAGAAGTAAATATCACCAACTAATGACATATTCTTGGAATAAAAGTTCAATCAATAGGCTTCAAAAACAAAAATAGGGGACATGGAAAATCCTCAACTATTGACAATAATTTTTTCCTTAGCGATACAACAAATTCATTTAAAAATAATCTATAACCGAGCTCATTCCAGTTAATGGACATTATTGTTGAACATAATTTAACTAGCAACACTTCACCATCCCTTTCCACTTTCAACTCCATATCTTGATCCAAATAATCCTTATTGTGAGAAAGAATCATGTGAATCAGTAGTGAATACCATATGAAATATGATGCGTTTCCTCTATGTAGGGCTATCAATCCCTCATTGATCCTTGTTTCCAAATATTAAGCAAAATCATAGATGACTACAACACCACACTTTTGAATTCCTAAACACATCCTCATTGTTTCTTTATTGAATTTTCCCATATTATCTAACCCTAACGCTTGATATAAGGAAGTGTGTGTATTTAGCATGGTATAATCACTATCTCTATATTACCCAAACTTGTTGACATGGTTTTACATGTGAGTTTTATTTCATTCACAAATTTTAAATAAGGGTTGATTATATTCTTTAACACCTTCAACCCAACTATGTTATTAGCCTCTTCAAACTCTTATAAGTCAATCTCATTTGTGACATCTAGGGCAAGGTGAAGGACATTTTGCATTAGTCTTCAACAAATTATTTCCATATGAATCCCTAATTACTTGTGAAATAAGATCATATTTTGTTTCCAATTCCAACAAAAAATCTACACCCATAAACACTTTTGGTACTACCAATTTGCCCAAGTCATATTTCCATATGTTATACAATGGAATCCCTGCATTGGCATGTCCATACCACCTTTTGAAAACTTGTAAACCCAAACTAGGCATGTACACATCATGGATAACATCATACTTATCTTTTAAGCCAATGTGCACTTCTACCACCATTTTTCTTCCATTCCTCAAGCAAAGCCCTACCTTCTTTGGTTCCTATTAGTTGGTATATGAAACTATCCTATGGATGTCTTTTTGCATAATGAAACTGCTTGGAATACTTCTTTGGTGTCATTTTTGTAGAGTTGAATAATTACAAGAGCTAGAGTTCTATATTGGTTTGACAAAATAAACCCAAGGCTTTGAAAAACTTAATTGAAGAATTGAAGTCATACAAGAGGATTTCCACAATTTATTTTTTTATAGAAACTAAGCCATTTTAAAAAAATCAAACATAGATGTTCACTTATTTTTTCTCCAAGAAAATGCCTTTGAATTTTTACCATAAATCTCGAGTTGTAGACCATCTCAATCATCACCATGATCACAATGTAGAAAGGTATCTAGGATGAGTTGAAGGTACAATTTTAAATCATAAGTAAAGAATTAAAATCATGAAGTGTATAGCATTACTACATCAATAAATGGAAAATCCTTTTTCTTTGTAATATCATAAGTTTGAATCTACACCGTTGATCTTTTTCCTTTTAGCATCTCATGAATTACAAATTATTTTATCCTCATTGAAAACCTTAGTCAACAACTAGGTCACTCCTTTTGACCAATAGGAAACAAGAATTATCATTATGTGGACTCCTTTGACATTTCAACAATTACTAGGAAGAAAAGCCATGTGGAAACATCTCACATTTTTGTGAGATGAATGTCATTCCTCATGATAAATGTGAGGGCCATCAATCTTTATCCTTGTCTTGTATTGCAATGAGTGGTCTAGTTCATTTTTTGATTAAAACAACACCATTGATTATGAACATGTGGAGTACCTTTTTCATTTAGTAACTCAAACTTTACCTTATGTTGGCATTGATTCTCTTGTGACATGTGGAGACACCTCATTTTTTTGCAAGATGGATGCCATTTCTCATGAAAATATGAGAGTTGTTGATCCCTTCTTAACTAAGCTTCACACTTCAAAGTGGCATCCTAGGCCTACTATCAAAATCCACATGTATGAATCATACTTTAGGATCTATTGAAAACTCAAACCACATTGATGTCCAACTCCACTTGGTCCCATGCCACACATCAAGATATCACATTTTTATGAAAATCTTTGTTTGGTTCACAAAAACACAAGAGTTGTCTACCTGACTATGCCCACCCTTCATTACTAATAACAAGGGTGCACATAGCTTGGGCCATTGGAGGACACATGTCTTCATCTCATGTTTCCTCAGATGGATACCAAGTCTTGTGAGAATAAGACCACCATTGATTTAGAAGTGTCGTCCCATCTCTCTTTGTTTGATATAGGCCCCATTGATAGACGTCTAGGCTGGATCCACATGGGCCAATCAAATGACAAAATATTTTGTTAAAATAGGTCCAACCACATCCTTATGTGCTTAGGTTCTAATACACATGGAGTGATCTCATGTTTTCATGAAATATTCTATCAGTGATGTGAAAACATGATGACCATAAGATGTCTCTTCATTATTCTCAAAAGTCCTTAAACAACGCATGCCTAATGAGGATAGGTGGCATAATCTTGTATTCTTGCATTCAGGGTGTTAGATCTTGCAAAAATATACAAACCGTCAATTCGAGAACCCACCTTGTTGCATCACTACAAGAATTAATGAAGAATATATCAAATTTTTTAGACTTAGGATAAACCTTGGGCCATGTGGTAAATTTTTAAAACAATGTTCTGACCACTAAACAAATTTAAAAGGGACCCAACCTACAATATAATAACCCTCAACTTAAGTTATAAGGAAATATAGCTTAGGGATAAAATTTGATGGGGCACACACTTAGAATCATAATGTTAGGAAAGACAAAAGGCCCCCTCTTCATGGTACAATGAACCTCCCTTTAAGTTGCTCAAAAGTAACTTAAAATTAGAAAATAATAAGGGTTTTCAAAGAATTATGCTAGGGTTGCACAAACTTGGGGCAACTTCTTAGTAATATTAATATACAAAAACTAACCATAAAAGAATGTGAAGAATTATTTGACATGATCCCATAATTTTTCAATTGACTAAAAATAGGGCTAACATTTTCAGTGTTTTGGGCACTCAAAAACCTAATGTTTTTGTTCGTCTTCATCAAGATACTCTTCAAACTCAAAATGAATTGATAATCGAAGAAAAATGTGCTCAACAACTTGACTATCATCCAATTTCTCACACTAATAACACAAGAACTAATAGAAAACTGATAATTTTATTCGTTCCTTCTATTTCTAAATCAATTCTTCCCTCTCAACCCCATCTCCTTCGAAATATTAGTGTTGGCGTAAATACGTATTTACTATTTACACTTACTTAAGTTTAGTTAGGTTAATGCATTATTTTATTATTTATTTTGCGAGACACTTAGGAGTTTGTGTACCTTTTTGAGTTGTCATGTTGACAAGACAGAAGTATGCAACTCTAATTCAACACATGGTGTCTACAACATTGGAGTTTGCATCACTCACTGAGTTGTCATGTTGACCACATAGTTATTTGCACTCCCTTTTTAGCACATGTTGTCTACAACACTGATTTGCATGTTACACCCTTGTAGGCTTATCCTCTCATCATCACACTTACTTCTGTGCTTAATGGAGGATAACCCATATCTGGTGGACATGTGCCTGATTGTATGAATTATTATGTAGTTGATTCTTAGGCATTCTAGATGCATCTCAAAGGCATTTATATATAGGCACTCCTAGTGTACTTTTACATCAAATATTGAATTGAATAGCAATAAATCAATTATGGATATTGTTATTCTAATCATACCTTATTGGTCTACAGTTGTGATTGTGTTCAAGTTCTACAATCTTGGGTGAATCTTGCCCTAAGGTAAATTCTTACACGGTATCAGAGCTATACCAAATTCTTACATGGTATTAGAGCTCTTAGAGAATTTCTCTTCACATAGCCATTAGAGACCATCTTCTTGCTTTAGCACCTTGGCCCGAATCTAGAGTATCATAGTTATTAGGAGTGTCTAGAGCCAGATTTGACCTTGCCATACGTTTGGAACACTGATTCGGTGAAAATTTGACTATAATTTTGCCTACCCTAGGCATAGTCAAAATTGGGGCAATTTTTTTGCAAACTAGCACCCGAAGGACTGATTTTCAATATTGGTATGATCATTTCAAATCTATACATTTAATTTTCAGATCTGCATTTTTATTCATCTGCATCTCTACAATTTTTTCGAATTTGCGTTATTTTTTGGAAATTTTTTGGCCATCGGGCCATAGGAGAGATTTTTTGTAGGTGAATATTGGTACTTGCTAGTGTAAATCAGATATTTGCATTATATTTAGAAGGTCAAAAAATCCCCAAATCAGATTTTGTTTCATCCAAATCAGACATTTAAGGCAAAATCTAGAGCCATTTGATTTTTGGAGGCACAATGATGATTTAGAAAAAAATAACAGCAAATGTGATTTTCAAATAACGATATCTCCCTCATATGGACTCCTTTTTGCGGGCAATTTTTTTGTTTTGGGGTAAGATTTCATGATCTACACATTGGTGTAGGAAGTTTGACATCTTTGTTCTTGAATTTTTCTACAACTCACAAATCCCAATTTTTGCCACTTCAAATGCTCCGTACGAGCTCATCTGGACACATAATCAGGTTCCATTTTTTTTGAAAGTGCATTTTTTTTGTCTACTTTTCAGATCTGCAATTAGATTATAGGTTTTGTGGATAGAAATGCTACTTTCAGAAATAGGCCCTAAATTGGCAAGTGGCTACCAAGTGCCTGAATCATCCATTAGGGGGGGTTTCTTTGATTGTTTTTTTTTGCATTTTGGGGGTTAGATTCTTTAGTACATCATGGAAGAGGAAGATTTAATTATCTTGATACCAAATAACTATCAAGAATGGAGTCAATTGGTTATCCCATATCTCAATCAGCATAATGCACTACCATATGCGAGAGGACTTACATATGATATTGAGACTTTTTCCTTCATTAGTAGTGTTCTCTTTCTACATATGGATATGGAGGTTTTAGATTCACTTATTGACCTTAAGGCAACTAATCCATATGTTTAGTTGATGCATCTTTTGGAGACGTATGGAGATCCTTACATTCCTCCATTCCCCAAAGATCTTCTACCTCTAGTTGTAGTTGCATCTCTCCAGATGAGATCACACCTCTAGATGTTCCTGTTGCTCCTACTAATCCTATTTCAGCCACAAATGCTTCAGATTCAATGTAGTAGGACCCCTTATGTCTTCCTACTTTACCTTCATGTGATGACTTCCTTCTAGCCATTGTAGGCTTGTTCTTGGAGTCTCGAATTGATGACGTGGGAGACATCCTTGATGATAATCATCTTATTTTTGAGGAAATTTTTTCATCCATTTCCACAGTGATAGATTCATGTACTTCAGCACAACAGGGTACATTATGTCTTCCAGAGCCAGCCTCAAGTGGTGACTTCTTGAATGACATTTCAGGTTTGTTCGTGGAGTCACACATAACAGACTTGGGAGACTTCTTCGATGATATAAAACTTCTCTTTAATGAGCAGATCCTTCTATAGTTGTTGCGAGGGCCCACTCTAACCCTCATGTCCATTCTCTACATGATTGATCTTTACAGGTTGATGTGATTGTGGATACTTATGTATAGCATCTATAGGAGGTCTCTCTATCATTTAAGGAGACTGTTGGTTTCTTGAAATAGGTTCTACATGCATCCTTGGTAGATCTGCACTTCTTCTCAGCAGTTTTGGCAGAAGCCATCATCAATATTGACATAGGGATAGTTGAGCAAGTTTTAGAGACACTGTTCATCATAGAGATTCTTTCTCCATACAGGGGAAGCATCTCACAGGCACCCTTGCCATTTTTTCTTCTAAAGGGGATGAACATCATTCAACAGTCATGGATCAGCTTCTACCTCAGAGCATTTCTCACTAGTTAGCACCTTATATTTAGGAAGGGGGGACTACCTTGTCTCCTTCTTCTTCTCCTTTATGGGGGGGACTTTTTCCTCTTAGGGGGTTTTGTCATTCTCCCATTTCTCTCTTGTATATACTTGATATATGTCATAATGGGGGGGGGGAGTCTTGATTACTCCATCCATCCATGCATCTTGTCTTTTTCATCTCCCTTTTTGGGGGAGGGTTTTTCCCATGAGGTTTTCCCTCTTTCTCTGCTTTATGAGAGATTGCATTTTCATTATATACATGGGTACCTAACATGGCCTTGTAGCCAAGACCCATTATGCATTTCATCTTAGTTTTCATAAGCTTAAGGGTATTCTCCTAAGTTTTACTTAAGGGGGAGTGTTGTTGTAAATATGTATTTACTATTTACACTTACTTAAGTTTACTTAGGTTAATGCATTATTTTATTATTTATTTTGCGAGATACTTAGGAGTTTGTGAATCTTTTTGAGTTGTCATGTTGACAACATATAAGTATGCAACTCTAATTTAGCACATGGTGTCTACAACACTGGAGTTTGCATCATTCATTGAGTTGTCATGTTGACAACATAGTTATTCGCACTCCCTTTTTAGCACATGTTTTCCACAACACTGATTTGCATGTTACACCCTTGAAATACTTTCGTGGTTAATGGAGATAGCCCATATTAGGTGGACATGTGCCTGGTTGTATGACTTATCATGTAGCTGATTCTTAGGCATTCTAGATGCATCTTAGAGGCCTTTATATATAGGCACTTCTAGTGTACTTTTACATCAAATATTGAATTGAATAGCAATAAATCAATTGTGGATATTGTTATTTTGATCATACCTTGTTGGTCTACAGTTGTTCTTGTGTTTGAGTTCTACAATCTTGGGTGAATCTTTCCCTAAGGAAAATTCTTACATGGTATCAGAGCTATACCAAATTCTTACAATTGGAAAGGGGTAGATAAACTTTGTGATGCTCTTGCTAAGATATCTCTTTGGTAGCTCCTTTAAGTTTCACCTACTTATCATAGAGAACTACAACAAGCCTTGAGAAATGTGAATGGGCTACCTCTTGGACAAGATTATATAACTTCTATCTTGGAATGTATGAATGTGACAAATAATAAATCTCAATTTGTGTTTACTTAAGATGAGTTTCTTGTAAGGAAATTTAAGAGAAAAATGATTCTCTTATGGTTGTTACTTGTACTTAGTTATGAAAGATACTTTTTTTGCTAAATAGATTTTTGCAACACTTGTGGGGAAGGAAAGAATAATTAGTGCTTTAATGTTGTATATGCATAGGTTCTTTTCCATGAAAAAGGTTGGTGACTTTGTATGTTTAAATATTTTTGAATGATGGTTCAAGACCAAGCCAAGAAAAGAAATCAGTTTGAAAGAAGGAGGTTTCCACTGACTTTTCAAGAAGTGTTGATTGTAGATGATGAAATGATTCATTTTTTCTTAAGAGATGTAAGAAAAGTATTTGTGAGGTAGGAAATAAAGGGCTACATCCTTATGAAGATCACAAATTTGCACTTGGTTTGGGAGACATGTGTTAGAGATATTATTTTCTTCAAGATCCCAAGCAAGAAGCAAGTCAATTGTGGGAAAACAAAGGAAAGGGATGAAGGAGGTATTATGTAATTAAATTTACATCAAGGTGAAAGTAAAAGGCCTGAACCTCCTCTAATATGCATGCAAATGGAAAACATTGTATGATTGGTCTCACATGTGAAAGAAATATCATTATATGAACATAAAAGTATCTATATGTAATACTCGTCCATTGCTTTTAGTGTTAATTCCTACTAGATCCTTTTGTGGACATGTTAGCTCTTAGTAATATTTTTAATGAAATACTTTGATATGTAGATTAATTGATTATATTGGATACTAATGATTATTTTCTTTCGATATTGATACTTTTTATGCTCTTAGTAAGTAATTGTAACTACCTTCATGATAATGCTATATTTTGTGCCTTTGAATGATAGTTATGGGTATCTTCATGACGTTGAGTTACATAGGTTAGAATATGATTCTATCTCTATTTGTGATTCATTGATTGTATTTACCCCATACTTGCATAAGTGCGGTGTGCATGTCTATTCTATATTTTTGCCTAATATACTTGATGTGGTTGAGGAAGGAAGTTGTAGTCACCTGTGAGTCAAGATCTACATGATGTACCACTCCCTACCATTGTATGTTTAGTTTATAGACACACACACAATACATGTATATATGTGTGTGTGTATGTACATATATATACACATATACACATACATATATACATATATACACACATACACACACACACATATAGATATATGTATATATAATATGTATATGTACACACACACACATATATATATACATATACATATACATATACATATGTATATGTATATGTATATACATATATACATATATATGTATATGTATATACATATATACATATATATGTATATGTATATATATACATATATACATATATACATATATATGTATATGCATATATATACATATATACATATATATGTATATGTATATATATATACATATATACATACACACACACACACACACACACACACACACACACACACATTTGTGTGTGTGTGTGTGTGTGTGTGTGTGTGTAAACAAATAAATAAGTATGTGTGTGTGAAGTTTGTAGGTACCAGGAATTATCTTCCGTGAATTGTTAGGATGGGCGTGCCCTATCACAATAACTCAATGGTAAGAGTGGGGAGATAATATTCATATCTAATTCAAGCCAAAGCCTAATTATTATTTTAAGGAGGACATGTATTTGACTACCTACCATTTTAAAATTCATGAGTTTATCTTGGTGTATGCTGTTTGATTTTGGCTTTTGGTTTGTTTTGCTTATGTTGCATTAATGCGGTTTGGTGATGTGATTTGTTTTGTAAAAGATTTAATCATGATACTTGGATTAATCATATGATATTGAAATTATTATATATTGTTTGATTAAAAAAAAAATTAAAATATGATGACATTTAATTAATTAAATATGTGCTTCAAATTAAAAGACTTGATTTAAAAGTCTAAATTATAAAATTGGATAAAGAGAAATCAAAATATTAAATATTAAATATTGATTTATCATAATTATTTAATTAATAATGATAAAATTAGATTTTCACTTAATTAGTAGGCTTTAATTATTATTATAAATTAAACTAATAATTATACTTAAAAGTGCTTTGAACAAATAAATAAAGTGGAGAAAATAAAAGAAAATAGTACTTTAATTTAAAAGTGCATTAAGTATATACATTGAAGAGTTAGTAAATTACATCATTTAATATTTTTTTATTAAAGTAAGTTGTTTTCTAGTAAAATTAGAAGTTAAAAAGCTTATGTAGGGTTAGGTCTCTTTATTAGAGGTTTTTTGTCATTTGAGTACACAAAAGTTTTGGAAGAGCGATTTGGAAATTGAAGCTAAAGAAATGTTGAAAGTGTAGAAGTATTTGGATTGTAAGCATTCATTAGATTGTCTAAAATTTCAACTTTTAGATTGAAATAGGGTTTGAAAATGCATTGTAGAAATCATTTGGAAAAATTTCGCAACTTCATGTTTGCCATTTTTTTGCAGATTAATTGTTAAAAATTAAAGAATAGAATTTATATAATAAATATAACTTATGTTTTGAAAATAGATTGAAATCCTCTATTGATTGAAAACTCTATGAGAAGTAAACACTACAATCATATTACTAAATTTTTATTAAAACCTAGTTCTAAGCAACCAATAGAAAATTCAACACTAAGATTTAGAGGAAATGGTTTAAGATCACCTAGAGTTTTAAAAATAATTGTTCTTGAAATTTTTTTAAAAAAATTCACAAAGAATTCATCAACAAAATTTTTACCTACCTCATAGATTTAAACAAAATTTATTGGCCAAAAATCTTTTCAGAAAATAAACACCTTCAAGTTATAAAACTAATTGTAAATGCTTGCATGTTTCACAAGATCATAGGCATGTGAAAATAAAAATTGCATATTTTTTTTTAATTAAAAAAATTATATAATTTAATATTTGGATTTAAAAAAATTATTTAGTAAACTTTGTAACATATTAGGTTAATTTCTCTTGTATACCTAAGAAGGACATTACATTTGGTATTAGAGTAATAAAAAATTCAATAATATTTAAAGAAAAAAACTTACCAACAAAAAACCTAGACAATGAAGTTTATACAACAAAATTGGAAATAATAGGACTTTTGAAAATGAAGCTTGCATTTGTGATGCTTAACTTTTTATTATCTCTTAGCTTACTTTGATTTTTTATTGTTAAGTTAGTATGATAGAATCTTTTTCTTACGCACTTGTATATGTGTCATTTATATCTACTTGATGTTTAGACACATGTATTCATTGGATCTTATTGAGAAATACAATGAATACTGCACGATTGCTAGAAAGTAGTGTTCATTACTACATAGGATTACATAATATATAATTGTAACAATCATTAATGATATTTCTATTCATTTTTTTAAAAATTTCAATTCTCCAATGCATCTAGTATACTAGACCCCTAGATGTCGTGAAGTAGATAATTCCTAGAGTGTGGTTACCACTAGTCACCTTATTATGTGAAACATGTTCTTATGGAAAGTCATTTTGGTTATTGATTATTTATTCATGTTCTAAATGGACTAGCATTGAATTTTTACATTTTCTTATATGTAGATTAGTTAGCTCACTCTCTTTTTTCTATCTATTTTGTGACATTGGCCACACTTGATTTACTATTGAAAATTATTGTGCAATGTTCTTTTCTCTTAATGTTTAGTATTGTTGGCTCTGTTATGTGATATGTATTATTTCTATCATGTTCATTAAGGACATTTGATAATATGTGTAAGAGAGTATATTATGCAATTGTATTATGACTACATGTAGAAAAGAAACAAATATTTAGATTACATAGATTACATGAGTGTTTTATTAATTGTGTTTGTGTGAATGTTGCATTTGTTAGCATGAATATTTATGGTATTCCTTTGGGGGAGTATCCTAAGCATTACTATAAAATTTGGAGAGATTGTTAGCATGATTGACATGTTGCATTCATGAATGTGTTTGTGATGAAGGGTGCTCCCCTTAATACCATAAACTCATAATAGAAACAAAGAAACAACAACAAATGCAAGAACAAAATATGGACTTCTTTCTATCACCGCAAATGCTGAATTATAAAATTCACAAGTACAATATGCTAACCCACATGGGCGCTTTCATTATAGTAATCTACAAGACAAAACTATGAACTACACCTAGAGCTGTCCTAGATAACGTTCGAGCCTTTCTTAAATAGGCAATTTTATGCTGCCTGGGAAGGTTCTATACAATGAAACTTAATACCTAGGGCTAGCAGACCCTAAAAATACATACAGAGTCGGCCAAATACATCTTTGACAATTATTTTAGATATTTTAGGTAGCCCAACTTTAGAAGGCCATAACTCTCAAACCGTTGCTTTGATTGGCTATTATAACTACTTTTCAAAAACACCAACTTGTGATCTATAGGCTCAAAGTTGTGAAAGTGCCTTTCCATCGAGTTTTTGGACCTCATCTAGGCACTCTAAGGCTTCCAATGGTGAGTCAAAAGATTTTTCTGCAAAGTTTTCTATCGAAAATCTGCAATAACTTCTCCAATACTTAAGCTGGAACAATGAGATTGTTATGGTAGGCTTATAACTCTAAAATGAACCTTCCTGTAGAAAATGAGAACATTTCAAGCTCATATGACAAACTTACTAAAAATAACAATTTCCCATAAATAGTAACCACCATGTCTACTAGTCCTTATTAAAATAGAAAAGACTAAAATGAAAATATTTTTGGGTGATGCAAGATTGCTCTTACACCTAAGATAGTCCTGCATCAGTTTGTCATTGATTTGAACAAAGTATTATTTATGTAAGAGTGGTAGAGTAAAAGATAGAGAAAGAGGTAGGATGGATTGTGTATTGATGATGAGATTAAGTGTAGTTGAGGATATGTACTACATTATGTCCTCATGATGTAGACAGGTGCATGTGTAGCAAGTCAAAGACATATGAAAGTTATTTATAATTCAAAAAGGATATTGTGGGGATAGAATACCTGAGGAGTGGTTTATGATGTTTGGATTGTATCTCTTAACATGGATAAAATTATGATGAGTGATGTTAAGAAGTGACAATAGACAATATGATGACATCATCAAGTGGACAAGGTCTAAGGTCACACATGTGAGAAGTTATATTTGCTGTGAGCCAACAATATTTTGTAATTGTGAAAAGATGCAATGAATTGTATTACCTTAATGAGGTCCTATTATAATTAATTAGGAAAGCCTCAAGGCTGAATCAATGAATTATTTTAAGGACATGGTATAAAGGAAGGTTATTTTCCTTGTGATGAGAAAATGTGCAACTGTGAATTGTGCAAGTGATATGTGAAGTTTGTAAATGTGAGTAAGTAGTCAAAGGGATCAATGTGATGCAAATTTGAAGATATGGCATTGAGATATGTGAATATATTTGGTGTAGTATTGGCACACTAAAAGGATAGAGAAAAAGTTTGAGTTTCCAAGTTTAGTTTCATTTCTATTATTTTGAAAGGAATAACACAGAGGCCAGTTGGACAGTGAGTTTGGTGGTCTTGCCCCTAAAGCTTCTTGGACAATGTTTCCATCTTCCTTCTACAACTTCTAATAGGGTTGTCATAACTCCTAATAGTGTTGGGATCTCCTAATAGGGATTCAAAGTTACCTAATAGGGACTAACATGTACTAAATGCATTTTATTTGCTCCTAAGAAAGTTCATCCTCTTACAAGGAACTTTTATATTAGTATATCATTTTGTGGGTACCATCCTCACTGGGGTTTTCCCTTTGATCAAGGGTTTCCCTAGTTAACATATGTAATGTTATTGTGTATGTGTATCTTCTTATGGTTTATGATTATATTGTTCACATGTTTAAGGTTGATAAAAGTTATATTGATCTAAAAACTAATTCACCCCCCACCCCCCAATGTTAATTATCTTGGTGGACTTCAGTTTCTAACAATAGTAACTAGGATTGTATAGGATTCTCAATCTATTATCCAATACAATCATAATTTTTGGATGTATTTTTTGAATTTACTAAATCTAAATCTAAGTCTATTTAAGAAATTGTTTAAAGATGAATATTTGATCAATGTTGTAGTTTTTAGTTTATGCTTAAACAAAAACCATATTTTTGTTGGAAATGTAAATGAGGAATAGAGAGGGGAAGGGTGAATCAATTACCACAAAAGAAAATCCAAGTCCCTTAAGATGTCAGTGCAATATAAAACCAAAACTCTGTTGAAATTGAATATACTACTGCAACTTAGTTAGCACAGGATCACTTGGTTAACACAACATAGCTCAATTTACACTAGAAATTATTGTTACTCAATAAGCAGTGAATATGAAAATTTTAAGATATTAAATGTGATTAACCTTAATTAACTTAGTTGCAGAAACATAAAGAAAATAATATAAACACATGAGACACCAATATTTAACGTAGAAACCCAATTTTGGGAAACCACCAATTGCAACTAGTTACTAACTTTCACTCTTCTAAAGTGAGCCCTAGTAAGAGCCAACCCTATTAAAGGTTGCAAAACACATTGTTAGGTGTGACCTTGTTAAAGGATTTAAATAACCTTGTTAGGAGTGGCCTTGTTAGAAGTCTTTAGATACTTCAATCTAGAAATGCCACCTTGTTAGAGGATTCGACAAATAGTTGTTAGGCTAACTCTATTAGGAGATTTGATTCACTACTACAATTATTAGAGAGTAATAATGACTTGACCTGATTGCTGATGCAACTGACTTTTCTAATTTAGATCTTAGTTTTGGCTTGATTTTTTGATCCTCCTTGATTAGAATTATCTTTGTAGCTCAACCAACTCGGATATTCTATCTTCTTGCATATATCCTTCTAATTCTCTTCCTTAATTCATCTTCTTCTATTCCACATGTTCACTCTTTAAATCCTCAACTTGACCTTATACTTATATGAATTACCTTATCAAGTTAGCTTGAATACACTTATAAATGATCAATAATCAACCGTTGAGTTGGCTTGATATAAGATTGTTTTGAAGTGAAGAACCTGTAATGGAACAATCATTATTTTGTTAATGATGTCAAACCTACTACTTTCTAGTGAGACAATTTCTTTTTTGGTTTAAAAGCTATCATTTAGTTGATTGATTAAGATGATTTGAGAAGAGGATATAACAATATCACCTAGAGAAAGGTTGAGTTATTTGATATGTAAAAGAAGCCCTAAGACCAAGTATGATATTGAAACTATAGTGTATTGTTTATCTACTTAAAGTCTAAAATGAAAGATTACTCAAGTTAAGACTAGAAGAATCTCAAGTATGAAAAGTGTCTACCTAGCCTTGCCAAGCAGTCAGTGCAAGTAGGGCAAAAATCAATGGAAGTTGAGTAAAAATCAAGTGGTGCAAAGAAATGAAGAAAATTAGTGCAAGCTAAATGATTGTCAGTATATGTTGAGTAAAGTTTAGTTGATGTCGTGCATCAGTAAACTTTAGTGTTCACCGAGTAAACTAGTGTTTGCTGAGTGGAAGAATAGTATAGAAGTTGAGTGACAACATATTGATGCCAAGTGCTAGTATTTATGTTAAATCAAAGATTTGACAAATCTAAGTCGACTATTTTATTTTCTTGAATTCTATAAAGCATGTGGAAGATAACTATGATGAGCCGATGGCACAAAATTCAAGGTAAACCATTTTGTGGTGAATTAAAGGAAGATTGTAGAAGAAGTTTCTAGAGGAATCAAATGGAAAAATGGGTAGAATCATTGTATCCTACCTAACCCTAAAATCAACAATTGTTGTTAAGTGACAAAATATCTAAATGTTCTATTTATAGAGAGAGATGGTAAGAAGCAAAGGTTGTCATGTGTGAGAACCTAAGGGAGACAAGGAGTCTATTGTATTTCTTTATTCAATGGTCAAACAAAAGAGACTGCAATTGGTATGCAACATAGGAAGGATTAAGTATGAATGCTTGAAGGGTGAACAAGCTATTAGAGCTAAAGTGTGTGAATGCGAAGAAGAATGGAGGACTAAAATAGATATCTATAATCTACAAGTTAGTTGTAATTTGTTATCAAATCAAGCCTCACTATTACTATTTAATCATTGTATCAGTCTAGGATAAATCCTTTGGATTAAGGTTGACCTAATAGTCATTTGTAAATACTTTAACTGGGTGAAATTATAATGGAATGGTCTAAAGTCCTTTAACAAGGCTCACTCCTAATAGGGTGATTGAAATCCTTTAATCAAGCCACATTTAACAGTGTGTATTGTAACCTTTAACAGGGTTGGCCTTTCATAGGGCATCACTTCAAAAGAGTGAGAATTAGTAGCATGTCACTGGTGGTTTCCCCAAATTGAGTTTCCACATAAAATCCTTGTGTCAAATGTGTTATTAAATCTATTATGTTTCATGTTTACATTTTTGAAAAGTTGTTTTGACCTAGGACACTAACCTATAAAGTTTAAGTATTGTATTATCTAATGGATGAATGTATAATAAGATTTTATGGATACGGGTCTACTAAGTATTGAAAAGTTTTATTTGTACATATGGACCTTGGATAATTGATTCACATTCCCTCTCAGTTATTCTAAAGAATTCCAACAAGAACTAACAAATAAATCCATCATAATCAATATGTTGTCACAGAAAAATCCTTCATTAGCCGACCCAACTCGGTCAACACCAACTTAGAGAAGAATTTCCTTTGGTAACCGAGTGAACTCGATTAACACTAGATTTTGCCAACTTTTCTTTGATAACCGAGTGAGCTTGATTAACACTAGTTCCATGCCAAATTTCCTTTGGTAATTGAGTGAACTCCGTTAACACTTCCATTCCTTTTATGCTCGAGTGAGCTTGGTAGATACTAAATTTGAAGTTGGTTATCACTGGAATGCTCGACACACACTGCAATCTATGTTCAATGCCCAAGTGAGCTCAAATCATACTGATTGCTTGGTAAGTCTTGACATTTTGTGTAATATCAAAGACAACATAAAATTGAATAATTGTTTTCAACAATCTCCTTCTTTGGCATTGATGACAACACAACATGTCATAGTACAATGAAATTTTAGAGAAAAATAAAAGTAAGTATAATATCCTTGGTTTGATTCTTATTCTCAACCATGAGAACTCCCTCTATCAATGTGAACTCCCTCTGACATTAATCTCTTGGACCTCTAAAATGATTCTCTAATTTTTTTTTTACTATAGTTTCTCCCTCTGACAACAAAATCTTCCTCTTTGACATCTCATGCCAAAAGCATAAACTCTCCTTTGACATCTCAATCATTCACAAAATTTCTCTAATATGATAGTGAAACTCTCCCTCTTTGATATCTTATTCCAAAGACAACATTCAATGGACATTCATGTACCATATGTATTCATTCATATGCAATATACTCTGACAATATTTTATCAACCCTAACTGATCTTCAGATGCTTAGTTGATACATCACTAATCTTCCCCTAGCTTACCTTTTAGATGTAAAAATGCATCCTTATGTAATGACTTGGTGAATATGTCTACAATTTGTTCTTTTGTATTCACATATTCCCATCTCACCTCTTTTTCTTGCAATAAATTCTCACAGAAAATGATATTGTACTAAAATATGCTTAGTCTTGGTATGCATCACATGATTCCTTGATATGTAAACTTTATTATTTGCCGAGTAAACTAGTGTTGGCCGAGTGGAAGATCAATATAGAATTCAAGTGACAACATATTGATGTTGAGTGCTAGTATTTATGTTAAATCAAAGATTTGACAAATTTGAGCCGACTATTTTATTTTCTTGAATTCTATGAACTATGTGGAAGATAACTATGATGAGCTGGTGGCACAAAATTCAAGGTAAACCATTTTGTGGAAAATTCAAGAAAGATTGTAGAAGAAATTTCTAGAGGAACCAAATGGAAAAATGGGTAGATTCATTGTATCCTACCTAACCCTAAAATGTATGATTGTGGTCAAGTGATAAAAGATCTTAATTCTCTATTTATAGAGAGAGCTACTAAGAAGAAACGGTTTTCATGTGCGATAAGCTAAGAGAGACAAGGAGTCTACGGTATTTCTTCATTTAGTAGCCAAATATGAGAGACTACAATTGGCATGCAAAGCAAGAATGATTATGAGTATGAATGCTTGAAGGGTGAACAAGCTATTAGAGCTGAAGTGTGTGAATGCCAAGAAGAATGGAGGACTAAAATAGAGATCTATAATCTACAAGTGAGTTATAATTTGTTATCAGATCAAGCCTTACTATTACTTTCTAATCATTGTATTAGTTTAGGGTAAATCTATTGGATTAAGGTTGACCTAATAGTCATTTGTAAATCCTTTAATTGGGTGATATTCTAATGAAATGGTTTAAAGTCCTCTAACAAGGCTCACTCATAATAGGGTGATTGAAATCCTTGAACCAAGTCACATTTAATAGTGTGTATTGTAACCTTTAACAAAGTTGGCATTGCACAAAGCATCACTTTAGAAGAGTGAGAATTAGTAGGATGTTACTAGTGGTTTTTTCCCAAATTGAGTTTTCACAAAAAATCCTTGTGTCAAATGTGTAGTGAATTTGTTATATTTCATGTTTACATTTTTGCAAAGTTTTTTTGACCTAGAACAGTAACCTACAAGGTTTAAGTATTGTATGATCTAATGGATGCATGCATAATAATGTTTTATGGATATGAGTCTACTAAGCATTGAAAAGTTTTATTTGTACATCTAGACCTTGGATATCTGATTCACCCCCCCTCCTAGTTATTTTAATAAATTCCAACAATTGGTATCAAAGAGCCATAGTTCTTAAGAGGACTAGTTTGAAGGTACTAGAAGAAAAAGATCAAGATGTCTAAAACAGAGGTACCCAATCTTAACAAGAAGGACTTCCCTACATGGAAAAGATTGATGAAGCTACACCTAGGAGGTCTTAGAGACCATGCACAATCTACCATCATCACTGAGCATGTCAATCCTATTGGAGCCCTAACTACTAATGATTTGAAAAAGAAGAAAGAACACAATTAGGCAATGTTGTAGATTTCCTCTGCCCTAAGTTATTCTAAGTTTGATGAAATCAAGGGTTGTGATTATGCAAAGAAGATGTGGGATGCTCTTCACACCATTTATGGAGGTGATGTAGATGTTTTGAGAGCCAAATTTGAAAGTCTTAGAGGTAAGTTTGATGAAATGAGTATGCAAGAAGGTGAGAATGTTGCTCAATATTTCTCTAGAATAAAAGATGTTGTTAATGCTATAAGAGGATCTACTGGTAAAATTGATGATGAGACTATATTAAGAAAAGTATTAAAAACATTGTTTCCAATCTATGCTATTAGATTTTTTGCCATACAAGAATTAAGATGTACACCAGGTTCTAATCTGACTCTTGAAGGTCTAGTAGGTAGGCTCACAACCTTTGAGCTCTTTAATTTTAATAACTTCAAATCTGACAATGTTGATTCTACTTTCAAAGCTAAACTATCATTAAAAGAACCTAAAGAGAAGAAGAAAAAGGTAAAATATGTTTGTAGTGATAGTGATACAGATGAGGAGGATGTAGAATAGCTTGAAGCACTACTAGCAAGGAGATTTCATAGAGGCAAAGACAAATTCAAAGGTAAGTTACCTATCATGTGTCTTAATTGCAATGAGGTTGGTCATATTGCTGCTAGATGTCTAGAGAAGAAGAAAGATAGAAGTGGAGACAAATACAAAAGTAATAGAGATGAGGAAAACAAAGATTACAAAGAAAAAGACATGAAGTCTTGCTACATTGTAGAAGAGGAAAATAAAGATGGATGAGATGACCATGACGATTATGTGGTGGATGTTGCATTGAAGGATGATGAGGATGATGATGAGGATGGGGCAACTGCAATGGTGTCTTATATGAACAAGAGTGATAGATGGATCATTGATAGTGGGTGTTCACATCACATGATTGGAGATAGAAGTAAGCTCATTACCCTGAATTATTATGATGGAAATAGTGTAAGGTTTGGTATTGATGCACCCTATCTGATAAAAGGAAACAAAGCTATAAAACTCATAGAAAAGATCATGTGTGATAATACTTATTATGTTGAAGGACTTAACTATAATTCTTTGAGTGTGTCGCAACTAAATAGTTTAGGTTGCAAAGTTGAGTTTGAGAACAAGATACTTAAGATCTATGATATTGATGGGAAACTAATTGGGAAAGGTGATCAGACTAGAGATAATCTATTTTATCTTGATATGAATGATGCTACTTGTCTTGTTGTAGAATTTGGTGATGTGTGGTTATGACACAAGAGGTTATTTCATGTTAACTTTGATAACTTAATGAGTATCAGTAACATGAAAAGAGTCAGAGGTTTTCCTAAATTGAAGAAACATGACAATATAATTTACAAACAATGTTAGTTAGGAAAAATGAAAAAATCTAGTTTTAAGAGTAAGACTCACACATCTAAAGAAATTATGGGGATTTTTCATACTAATTTGTGTGGACCAATTAATGTGCAAAGCTTCAAAGGTGACAAGTACATTATCCTATTTGTTGATGATTATTCTAGGAGCATGACAATTATGTTTCTAAAATAGAAATCTAATGCTTTTCAAATGTTTAAGTGGTAGTTAGCTAGAGTTGAAAAGGAGACATGCAAAAGCCTAAAATGTCTGAGATCTAACAGAGGTGAGCAATTCACATCAAATGAGTTTGAGATATTCTGTAATGATAGAGCAATCAAAAGATAGACATCTGCACCTAGGACCTCTCCACAAAATGGGATTACAGAAAGGAGGAACAAATATGTAATGGACTATGCTAGGACACTCATGATGGAGAAGAATGTTGCTTTGAAATACTGAAAAGTGTCTGTAAGTAAAACTATCTATACATTGAATTGTGTGCAAGTCAAGAAAGGTACTCATTCAACACCTTTTCAATTATGGTATGGATACGCACCCAATGTTAAATATTTTAAGGTATTTGGAAGCAAGTGCTACATTCTTAAGGATTTTAGGAATGGTAAATTAGATGCTAATAATGAAGAAGGTATATTCCTTGACTATTCCAAGAGAAGTAAAGCTTATAAGTGTTTCAATACTAACACTAACAAAGTTGTGGAAAGTGCAATTGTGAAGTTTGATGAATACATAGAGGTACATGAAGCTGAACCTATGAAAGAAAAAGAGGAGTAAAAATGTTTTGTATACTTTTATAAAGGTATTCCTATTGATGAAGATATTTTAAATCAAGTGGCAAATCAACAAGAAGTTTTAGTGATTACCGAGTCACATAAAATGAATGTCAAGTGCATTCAAGAACTGAGTTGCAGTTGAGAGCTAAGTTACAAACAAAAGATGAGGTACATTTTGATTCTGAGATAAGTGTACATGAAAGAAATGTTGAATTACCTGATAGAGAAGTACATAGTGATTCAGAAGTTGACAGACCTAATGAAGAAAGTAGAGCAAAACCAAGATTGTCAAAGTATGTCAGAAGGTATCACCTGACTGAACAAATTATTGGAGATAAAGATGCTAGACCAATGAAAAGAAATAGGTTGAGAAGTGATACATGTTTGTTGAGCACACATGAGCCTAAGACATTGAAAGATGTCTTACAAAATGAGGACTTGAGTAAAGCCATGAAAGAAGAGATTAAGCATATTGAGAAGAACAAAACATGGATTATAGTTCCTAGACTAGAGAATAAAAATGTGATTGGAACCAAGTGGGTGTACAGAAACAAGTTAGATGAAAATGGTGAAGTCACAGGGAATAAGGAAAGATTAGTTTGCAAAGGGTATGAACAAGAAGAAGGAATAGACTATGGAGAAACATTTGCCTCTATTGCAAGATTGTAAGGTGTAAGAACTTTTCTTTCTTACTCTACATACAAAGGTTTCAAAGTTTATCAAATGAATGTGACATCAAAATTTCTGAATGAAATATGATAAAAAAAGGTTTATATAGAATATAAAGAAGGATTTGTTGGTGCTAACAACAAGAACATGGTATGTAGACTACACAAAGATTTATATGGTTTAAAGAAAGCCCTAAGAGCATGGTCTGAAAGGCTTCACAATTATCTTGTGGAGATTAGTTTTGAGAGGACTGATGATAACTACAATTTGTATTTGAAGACAAAAGGAGGTAAAGGTATTTTTGTTGATGATATTATAATTTGGAGGTCAAGATGGATTATGTAAGGCATTTTCAAATGAAATGAGGAAAGAATTTGAGATGTTTATGTTTGGAGAGATCAAGATCTTTGTTGATTTGTAAGTATATTGGATGAAATATGATATATACATCATTCATTCTAAGTATGTAAAGGAAATATTGAATTTTTTTGGATTGGAAGATTCTAAATCAGTTATCACACCTATGGTGACATGACACAAGTTGTCAAAGAATGATGATTAAACTAATGTGTATCAAACATTATACAAGTCTATGATTGACAAATTGCAATATGTAGTACATAGTAGACCTAATATTGCATTATTTGTTGGGATTGTTATAAGATTATTTGCTAATCCTAAGGAGAATCATTTGATGGTTGTTAAGAGAATTATGAGATATCTAAAAGGAACTAAAGACTATGGTCTATACTACAAGAAAAATGAAAAATTTGAGTTGAGAGCCCACATTGATTTTGATTGGGCTAGAAACATTGATGATAGAAAGAGCACAAGTGGTGGAACATTTTTCTTAGGAAAGAGGTTGGTCACCTAGACTAGCAAGAAACAAAATTGCATATCTCAATATACTGCTAAAGTTGAATATGTGGCTATTATAGTAAATTGTATGGATCAAACAACTATTCAAAGGTATGAAGGAGGAAATCACTGAACCTATGGTACTTTATTGTGATAATACAAGTGTTATAAATATATCAAAGAACTCTATAATGCACACAAAGATTAAACACATTGCAATCAAGTATCATTACTTGAGAGAGTTAGTTCAAGATAAAGAAGTGAGGATGGGATATGTGAATACAAAAGAGAAGATGACTGATATCTTCATAGAATATTTACCTAAGGATGCTCATGAGTATCTAAGAGGTAAACTAGGGGTGATACCCCTATCCAAAGGTACTTAAGAAGAATAAGTAGTGCCTTAAATTAATTGAAGCTAAATGTTGTATCTTACAACTTGATGCAGTTGATATTACTTTAGGAGCTGCCTAAAGTAATGAAGGAGCTAAATTAGCAAATTTATAGTCACAGGAAAGGTGACAAAGGGAGAGTTTGAAATTGATTATATGAACATACAAAGATGACAAGTCTTTGGCATTGTTGTCAAAGAGGGAGAAATAACCTATTAAGGGAGATATAAACCAAAGAAATACATCTACCTAGTAAAAGGGGGAAAGTACTAAGGGAGATATAAGATCAGAGAAGACATAGATATATACCTAAAAGAGTGACATATAAGCCAGAGGAATAAGATACAGTAAACAGTAAATGAACTTGACAAAGCTTGCATTACCCTACACAGAGGAAGGACATATACTACACTAATAGAGGGAGAAATTTCAAAGATTTATTTTCTTTTTGGTATTATTGTTTGTATTGGTTTGCCATCAATACCAAAGAGGGAGATTGTTGATATAAGATTTTCCTCAAAAGTGAAGAACATGTAATGAAACAATCATTATTTTGCCAATGATGTCAAACCTGCTACCTACTAGTGAGACAATTTCTTTTTTGGTATGAAAGCTATCATTTAGTTGATTGATGAAGAGTAGATAATAACAACACCGAGAGAAAGGTTGAGTTATTTGATATGTAAAAGAAGCCCTAAGACAAAGTAAAACATTGATACTATAGTGTATTGTTTATCTACTTAAAGTCTGAAATGAAAGATTAATCAAGTTAAGAATAGAAGAATATCAAGTATGAAAAGTGTCTACCAAGCCTTGTAGAGCAGTTAGTGCAAGCTGAGCAAAAATTAGTGGAAGCCAAGTGAAAATTAAGTGGTTCTAAGAAAAGAAGAAAATTAGTGCAAGCCGAGTGATTGTCAATATATGCCGAGTAAAGTTTAGTTGATGCCAAGCATTAGTAAACTTTAGTGTTTGTCGAATAAACTAGTGTTGGCTAAGTGGAAGAACAATATAGAAGCTGAGTGACAACATATTGATGTTGAGTGCTAGTATTTATGTTAAATCAAAGATTTGATGAATCTGAGCTGACAATTTTATTTTCTTCAATTCTATGAAGCAAGTGGAAGATAATTATGATGACTTGATGGCACAAAATTCAAGATAAACCATTTTGTGGTGAATTGATAGAAGATTATAGAAGAAGTTTCTAGAGGAACCAAATGGAAAAATGGGTAGATTCATTGTATCCTACCTAATCCTAAAATGGATGATTGTGGTTAAGTGAAAAAATATCGTAATTCTCTATTTATAGAGAGAGTTGGTAAGAAGAAAAGGTTGTAATGTGAGAGAACCTAAGGAAGACAAGGAGTCTAGGGTATTGCTTCATTCAGTGACCAAAAATAAGAGACTGCAATTGGCATGCAATTGAAGAAGGATTAAGTATGAATGCTTAAAGGGTGAACAAGCTATTAGAGCTAAAGTGTTTGAATGCCAAGCAGAATGGAGGACTAAAATAGATATCTATAATTTGCAAGTGAGTTGTAATTCATTATCAGATCAAGCCTTATTGTTACTTTCTAATCATTGTATCAGTCTAAGACAAATCCTTTGGATTAAGGTTGACCTAACAGTCATTTGTAAATCCTTTAATTAGGTGAAATTCTAATGGAATGGTCTAAAGTCCTCTAATAAAGCTCACTCCTAACAGGGTGATTGAAATCCTTTAACCAGATCACATTTAATAGTATGTATTGTAACCTTTAACAAGGTTGGCCTTTCACAAGACATCACTTCAAAAGAGTGAGAATTAGTAGCATGTTACTAGTGGTTTTTCCCAAATTCAATTTTTGCATAAAATCCTTGTGTCAAATGTGTTATTGAATCTGTTATGTTTCATGTTTACATTTCTACGAAGTTTTTTTGACCTAGGACACTAACCTACAATGTTTAAGTATTGTATGATCTAATGGATGCATGTATAATAAGGTTTTATGGATATGGGTCTACTAAGCATTGAAAAGTTTTTTTGGTACATCTGGACCTTGGATAACTAATTCACCTCCCTCTCATTTATTCTAAAGAATTCCAACAAGAACTAACAAATAAATCCATAAGAATCAATACAATGTCACAGGAAAATCCTTCATTAGCTGACCCAACTCGATCAACACTAACTTAGAGAAGACTTTCCTTTGGTAACTGAGTGAACTCGGTTAACACTAGATTTTGCTAACTTTTCTTTGGTAATTGAGTGAGCTTGATTAACACTAGTTCCATGCTGACTTTCCTTTGGTAACTGAGTGAACTAAATTAACACTTCCATTCCTTTGATGCTCATGTGAGTTTGGTAGATACTAAATCTAAAGTTGGTTATCACTGAAACGCTTGACATAAACTACAAATTATCTTCAATGCTTTAGTGAGTTCAACTCATATTGACTGCTTGGTAAGGCTTGACATTTTGTGTAACATCAAAGACAACATACAATTGAATAATTGTTTTCAACAATCTCCCTCTTTGACATTAATGGCAACACAACATGTCATAGTGTAATGAAATTTTAGAGAAAAATAAAAGTAAGTATAATATCCTTAGTTTGATCCTTATTCTTAACCATGAGAACTCCCTCTATTAGCATGAACTCCCTCTGACATCAATCTCTCCCTCTAAAATGATTCTCTAATTCTTCTAACTGTAGTTTCTCCCTCTAACAACAAACTCTTTGCCTTTGACATCTCATGCCAAAAGCATAAACTCTCCTTCTTTGACATCTCAATCATTCACAAAATTTCTTCGATGTGACATTGAAACTCTCCCTCTTTGATATCTTATGCCAAAGATAACATTCAATGGACTTTCATGTACCAAATGTATTCATTCATATGCAATATACTCTAACAATATTGCATCAACCCTGACTAATCTTTGGATGCTCAGTTAATGCATCACTAAACTTTGTTTAGTGCACTTCAGATAGGGGAATGACCTATATCTTACCTATTAGATACAAAAATGCATCCTTATGTAATGGATTGGTGAATATATGTGCAATTTTTTCTTTTCTATTCACATATTCCCATCTCACCTCTTTCAGTTGGAATAAATTCTCTTAGAAAATGATATTTTATCAAAATGTGCTTAGTCCTTGTATGCATCACATGATTCCTTGATATGTTGATTGGATTGGTGTTATCACAGAAGACAACTACCGGATTCTTGATTTCTTCCTTCATACCTGACAACAATTATTTGAACCAAACAATGTTGGAATAATTTCCTACTGCTGCAACATATTGTGCTTTTGTTGTGGACTAAGAGATGCATTTTTTCTTCTTGCTTTTCAAAGACACTAGCCTCTTTCCAGGAAAGAATGTTCCACCACTAGTGCTCTTCCTATCATCAATACTTTCTGCCCAATTGGCATTAGTGAAGGCTTTCAATTCAAAGTTTCCTCCTTTCTTATACCATAAATCATAATCTTCAGTACCCTTAAGATACCTCATAATTCTTTTTATCATCATCATATGATTTTTTTTGGATTAGCAATGAATCTTGCCACCATACCAACTACTAGTGCAATGTCAGGTCTTGTGTGCATAACATACTGAAGTTTTCCAATCAGTGATCTATATGTAGTTTGATCTACCTATTTGGAATCATCATTTTTGGAAAGCTTATGTCTAGTAGACATAGGTCTTCCAATTGATCTAGAATCCTCCATTCCAAACTTCTTCAATATCTCCTTGATGTAATTTGATTGAATAATGTAGATGCCATCCTTCTTCTATTGAATTTGCAATCCAACAAAGAATTTTATCTCTCCAAACATTGACATTTCAAATTCCTTACTCATTTCTTCAAAAAAAGATTTGCACAATTCATCATGTCCAATGAATAATATATCATCTACAAAAACTTGCGTCAGCAATATCTTCTTCTCTAGTCCTTCGTCGATGTATAGGTTGTTGTTGTCATTTTTTCTTTGAAAACCAATCTTTACCAAATAACTATGCAATCTTTCATACCAGGCTCTAGGGGCTTGTTTGAGACCATATATAGCTTTGTGTAATCCATAAACCATATTCCTTTTGCTAGGATCTATGAAACCTTTAGGTTGTTCAATGTATAATTCTTCTAGGATTCCATTCAAGAAAGTTGAGTTTACATCCATCTGATATACTTTGAATCCTTTATGTGCAACATAGCCAAGTAGTCTTCTAACACATTCTAGTCTAGAAATAGGAGAAAAATCTTTTGCATAGTCAATACCTTCTTCTTGAGCATAACTTTTGCATACTAGCCTTGCCTTGTTTCTTGATACTTCATTTTCATTCAACTTATTTCTGAATACCCATTTTGTGCCAATTACATTTTTGTCCTTGGGTCTAGAAGGAAGACTCCAAGTTTTGATCCTTTCAATTTTTTCAATCTCTTCATTCATTGCCTCAATCCAAATTTCATTGTCTAATGCATCTTTAACATTTCTAGGTTTAAATTTAATATGCAAACATAAACCTTTTAGTTTGTTCCTTGTCATTGTGCCTTTTGATTGATCTCCAATGATCTACTCTGGTGCATGATACCTTTTGAAATATCTATAAAGTACATGTTCTTTCTTTCTAATTTGAATAGGTTCACTGTGCTCAAAATGATCTTTTGAATCATGCTGGGGTCCTATTGTCTATCACTTGGGTCCTTCAAACTGTAACTCAATTTTTGTTGTTTGAAACTCAAGTCCTTCTAATAGTGACTTGGGTCATTTTGACTGTGACTTAGTTTGCACTGGCTACAACTCAAATTGAACTGGAGATTTTGGGGACTCAGGTGGTGAAGAGTGTTAGATGCATTTGTTTGAGCTTCATGTAAGGTATCAATTTCATAGTAAACAAAGTTTCTATAATTTTTAGGTTCTTTGTTTCTTTTTCCTTCACTCTTTTATGCAAACTCATCAATTTTTACATGTGCACTTTCTATAACCTTGTGAGTAGAAAGATTTAGACATTTTTATGCTTTTATTTTGTTGAAGTATCCTAGGAATATGCCTTCATCACTTTTCACATCAAATTTTCCTTTCCTTGCCTCTTTTAAGATATAAAATTTGCTTCCAAATACTTTGAAATAATAGACATCAGGTTTATAGCTATACCATAGTTCTTAAGATGTTTACTCTAAATCTTTCTTCAGTTGAACTTGGTTCAACTGATGAACTGTTGTGCTAATTGTTTCCTTCCATTACTTGATTGCAACATTTTTCTCTATCATCAGTGTCCTTGCACAATCCATAATGGATCTATTTATTCTTTTTGCTATGCCATTCTATTGAGGTGTACCTGTTGTTGATACTTGTCTTTTTATTCCTCTTTCAGTGCAAAATTCATTGAATTCATTTGAGGTGAATTTCCCTCCTCTGTTTGACCTTAGACATTTTAGTTGCTTTCCTGTTTCTTTCTCCACTCTAGCCAAATACCACTTGAATTTTTGAAAAGCTTTTGCTTTATCCTTCAAGTACATTACTATCATCATCCTAGAATAATCATCAACAAATCTACTTATCTCCATAGTACCTTTCTATGCCAATAGGTCCAAAAAGATCTGTATGAACCAACTTAAGAACTTCTTCAAAATGATAGTTCTTGCTTTTGAAACTTGTCTATTCCATCTTCCCAATTTGACAATTCTTGCACATGCCCATATTAGGTTTCTTTAGGCTTGGAGTGCATCTTACTCTTCTATTCTTGCTTATGTTGACTAGGTTATCAAAATTCATATGACACAACCTTTTATGTTGTAACTAACTTTCTTCTACTTGAGCTAGGAAACATGAAATTCAGTTATATCTAGATAGAATAAATTACCTTTTGTTTGATTGCCAGTTCCAACTAGATTTCTTTTCCCATCTAGTAGCTTGGCCTTTCCATTCATTAATTCTACCTTGAATCTAATTTTGTTAAACTATGCCACACTAAGTAGATTATGTTTCAATCCTTCAACCCAATAAGCATTGTCACATCTGAGTTTATTGATTAAAGCAATGCATCCTTTTCCTTTTCCATAACAAGGTTCATCATTTCCAAATTTGACACTTCCACCATCATAGTGTACCAAGTGCTCAAATTTTGATTTATCACCATTCATGTGATGAGAAAAACCACTATCTATGATCCATGTGTTATCATAGTTATCAAAGTTATCTAACTCAAAGGCTATCAATCTTCCCACTAGTGCATCCAAAGTTATATGATTTTTGGGATTACATCTCATCTCTTGAATTTCTGAAACACTAATTGCATAAATAGGAAGAGTTATGAGTACCTTTCTGACCACTATCACATCATCTATTTTCCTTCCCGAGCCTCTGATTACACTCACACTTGCTTTGATTCTTTTATTGTATTGTGTAATATTTTAAATTTATCTCATCTTTATTTGATCAAATTGACCTTTAAGAATTTCTACCTTAGCTCTCCTCACATTTTCATCTCCTCCATAGATATCTTTCCACTTGATCCACATTTTATGAGAAGTAGACAATCTTTGACTTCATCAAATTCAACCTAATTGAGAGTAGAGGCAATGTCAATCATCATTATATTGTGATTCTTCTTTTCTATAATTTGTTCCATAGTCAAAGGTCTAATAGGTGCCACATGCTTGTTTTCTAGGTACTTTAGGCCTATGTCTCCAATGGTTGCCCAGTGCAGCTTCATGAGTTCCTACCATGCTTGGAAGTTATCTTTGTTCAACTTAGGAATTTCCCTTCTATAAGATGGTCTGTGAAACCTTATCTACAAGCACCAAACACTCTGATACCAATTGTTGGAAATGTAAAGGAGTAACTGAGAGGGGAGGGGTGAATCAGTTACCACAAAAAAAAATTTAAGTCCCTTAAGATGTCAATACAATATAAAACCAAAATCTTTTGAAATTGAATATACTATTGTAAATCAGTTAGTACAGTATCACTTGGTTAACATAACTTAGCTTGGTTTACACTAGAAATTACTATTACTTAGTAAACAATGGATATGAAAAAATTAAGATATTAAATGTGATTAACCTTAATTAACTTAGTTGAATAACATGAACACATGAGACACCAAGATTTAACGTGGAAATCCAATTTGGGAAAACCACCGATTGAAACTAGTTATTGTTTTTTACTCTTTTGAGGTGAACCTTTTTAGGAGTCAGCCCTATTAAAGGTTACAAAACATAATATTAGGTGTGACCTTGTTAAAGGATTTAAATCACCCTATTAGGAGTGGCCTTGTTAGAGGTCTTTAGACACTTGAATCTAGAAATACCACCTTGCTAGAGGATTTGACAAATAGCTATTAGGCTATCTTTGGTAGGAGATTTGAATCAATGCTAAAATTATTAGAGAGTAACAATGACTTAACTTGATTGCTGATGCAACATACTTTGTTGATTTAGATCTCAATTTTGACTTGATTACTAGATCCTCCTTGATCAGAATGTTCTTTATAGCTCAATCAACTTGGATACTCTGTCTTCTTGCAAGCATCCTTCTAATTTGCTTCCTTAATTCATCTTCTTATATTTTACATGTTCACTCTTTCAATCCTCAACTTGACGTCATACTTATATGAATTACCTTTTCAAGTCATCTTAAATACACTTTTGAACAATCAATAATCAATCCTTGAGTCAACTAGAACTAAAAAATAAATCCATCACACTTAATATGATATCACAGGAAAATCCTTTGTTAGCTGACCCAACTCAGTCAACACTAACTTATAGAAGAATTTCCTTTGGTAATCGAGTGAACTCAATTAAGACTAGATTTTTCCATCTTTTCTTTGGTAATCGAGTGAGCTCGGTTAACACTAGTTCCATGCCAACTTTCTTTTGGTAATCGAGTGATCTCAGTTAACACTATTATTCCTTCGATACTCAAGTGAGCTTGGTAGATACTAACTCTGAACTTGGTTATCACTAGAACACTCGACATACACTACAAACTATCTTCAATGCCCAAGTGAGCTCGGCTGATACTTACTACTTGGTAAGGCTTGACATTTTGTGTAACATCAAAGACAACATACATTTGAATAATTGTTTTCAACAATTTCTTAGTGGTTGGATGTGTATATTTAGTAGAGTTGATTATGTTAATTTCCTATTTGATCCATCTTGTATGAGTTTGTGGGTAGTGTGTTTAAGTTTGAGTTATCTTAGCAGCAATATTCAACTTCTAGGAGTAAACCTATGTTAAGGGGAGGAGTATGTAATACCCATATGTTTCTATCATTGTAGATTCCTACCAGTCCCTTTTGTGGATATTTTATCTCAGTAATATTTAAAATGTAATATTTTGATATGTAGAGTAATTGATTATATTGGATAGTGATGATCGTTTATTTGTAATAATGGTTCTTTATATGCTCTTAGTTAGTGATTGTAACTGCCTTCACACAATGATGCTATATTGTGTTCCTTTGAATGAAGGTTACTAATATCTTCATGATAATGCATTTATTAGGTTAGAATATTATGATATTTATACACATTATTTATGAATGATACTTACCCCATACTTTCATGGTATGGTGTGCATGTCGATTTTACATTTATTTAATGTGTTTGAGGGAGGGAGTCATAGTCATGTGTGAGTAAGGATTTACACAATGTACCACTCCTTGTCATTGCTTGTTAAGTTTAGATATATATGTACATGTACATGCTCATCTTTTATGTAGGTTTGTAGATACCGGGCATCAACTTCCCTGAATTTCCAAGATTAGCGTTCTCTACACAATAACTCAATGGTAATCTAGTAGGGAGATAATGTTCAAGTCCAATTCCAAACAAAGCCTAATTATTATCCTAAGAAGGAGGACATGTATTTGACTGCCTACCCTTTTCAAACTCATGAGTTTATCTTTGCGCGTGTTGTTTGATTTTGGCTTTTGGTTTGTTTTGCTTATGTTGCATTTATGTGGTTTAGTGATGTAATTTATTTGGTAAAATATTTAATTATGATACTTGGATTAACCATATGATATTATAAGTATTAAATATTATCTGATTAAAAGGACATATCAAACTAACATGATATTTAATTAATTGGAAACTAAGTAAATATGTGCTTCAATTTAAAAGATTTGATTTAAAATTCTAAATTTTAAAAATGGATAAAGATATTAAAATATTAAAGATGAAATATTAATTTATCATAATTATTTAATTAATAATGATAAAATTATAGCTTCACATTGTAAGAATTTGGTATAGCTTTGATACCATGTAAGAATTTTCCTTAGGGCAAGATTCACCAAAGATTGTAGAACTCAAACACAAGCACAACTGTAGACCAAAAAAAGTATGATTAATATATCAGAGTATGTCCTCATACATTGCTCTGTGTTGTATGTCCAAACACACTAGGAGTGCTTGTATATAAAGGTCTCTTAGGAAGCACCTAGAATGTCTCTAGAAAGTACCAGGAGATAAGATGAGCATGACAACTAAGCACACATCTTATCCATCATTCTAGATGAGAGGATAAGAATGACAAGGTGTATCTCAAGTAGAGATGTTGTAAACACCATGTGCATAATTAGTGTGCTAACTGCCATGTTGTAGACACCATGTGCATAAAAGAGGTGCAAACTCCTGTGTTGTCAACATGAAAACTCACAAGAGTACGCATACTCCTAGGTGACTAATAAATAAATATTAAAATAATGCATTAACCTAAGTAAACTTAAGTTAATGTAAATAGTGAATAATTATTTACACCAACACCCCCCCTTAAGTGCAACTTAGGGGAATGCCCTTAAGCTTAAAAAAACTAAGATGAAATGCATAATGGGTCCCGGCTACTAGGCCATGTTAGGTACCCATGTACATAATGAAATGCAATCTCTCATAAAGTGGAGAAAGAGGGAAAACCTCATGGGAAAAGTCATCCCCCAAAAAGAGAGATGAAAATAAGATGCATGGATAGATGGAATAATCAAAAGCCCCCCCCATTACGACATACATCAAGTATTTACAAAAGAGAAGTGGAAGGACAAAACCCCTTAAGAGGAAAAAGTCTCACCCATAAAAGAGAAGAAGGAGATAAGGTAGTCCCTCCCCTAAATGTAAGGTGCCAACTAGTGAAAAATGCTCCAATGTAGAAGCTGATCCATGACCATTGACTAATGTTCCTCCCCTTTGGAAGAAAAAATGGTAGAGGTACTGGTGAGATACTTCCCCTAGGTGTGGAAAGAATCTTGATGATGAAAGGTGTCTCTGAAACTTGTTCGAGTGTTCATTTGTCGATACTGATAGTGTTTCCTTCTAAAACTACTGAGAAGAAGTGCATATATAGCAAGGATTGATGTAGAACCTATTTCAAAGAACAATCTGTCTCCTCAAATGATAAAGAGACCTCCTACAACTGCTGTACATAAGGATCCACAATTACATCAACCTGCAAAGATTGATCATGTAGAGAATGGACATGAGGGTCATAGTGAGCCCTCACAACAACTAAAGAAGGATCTTCTTCATCAAAGAGAAGATGTATATCATCAATAATGTCTCCCAAATATGCTATGTATGACTCCATGAACAAACATGAAATATGTGTCAAGAAGTCATCACCTGAGGTTGGAACTGGAAGACAAAGTGTACCCTATTGTGCTAAAGTACATGAATCTATCACTGCGGCAATAGATGAAGAATTTTCCTCAAAAAGAAAATCAATATCTTCTAGGATGTTTCCCACATCTTCAATGTGAGACTCCAAAAATAGTTGTGCAAAGTCTGGTAGGAAGTCATCGCATGAAGTGTCCTGTTGCACTAAATCTAAAGCATCTATGGCTGAAACAAGATTAGTAGGAGCATCTGGAGGTGTGATCTCACCTGAAAAGGATGTAGCTACAATTGGAGGTAGAATATCTTTGGGAAATGTAGGAATGTATGGATCTCCATATGTCTCCCAAAGATACATCCAATGAACATATGGATCAGTTTCTTTAAGGTCAATAAGTGAATCCAAAAACTCCATATCCATATGTAGAAAGAGAAAACTACTAATGAAGGAAAAAGTCTCAATATCATATGTAAGTCCTCTTACATATGGTAGTGCATTGTGCTGACTGATATATTTGATAGCCAATTGACTCCATTCCTGATAGTTGTTTGGTGTCAAGTAAATCAAATCTTACTCTTCCATGATGGACTAATGTAACCCCCAAAGATGCAAAACAAATCAAAGAACTCCAAAAATGCACCAAGATCACTTGCAATGCAAATAGCTTGTCGAAGAGAAATCCAAGGAGCAAGAGCTTGAAGCAAGAATCACACAAGAAAATATTTCACAATAGAAAATTAGAATTGCTATGCGAATGGATTGAATTTACAATAAGAGAGAGGTCACTTATAAAGACCTCAAGGAAGCTTGTAGAATAAGCTTGGAAGGTGGTAGAAGATAAGGTTGACAACTAAGCACACTTTCCACAAAAAAGGTGGAACATGCTAGAAGGGAACAAACTCCCGTGTTGTCAACAACTTGTCTCTACATGCATTTACCTAAGTAAGCTTAAGTAATAGAATAAATAAATAATTATTTACTCTAACACCCCCCCTTAAGTGTAGCTTAGGAGAATGCCTTAAGCTCACAAAAACTAAGATGAAATGCAGGATGGGTCCCAGTGACAAGGCCATGTTAGGTACCCATGTACAATGTAAGAAAATGCAACCTCTAAAAAATGGAGAAAGAGGGAAAACCTCATGAGAAAAACTTTGCTCCAAAAAGAGGTAAAAACAACATGATGAAAAAAACATGAAGTGAAGGAAGGAAGGCCTCAACCAGTCTCCCCAAGGACAACTTCCATAACCCCGAGCATAGACCACAGCTAAAGATAGCGTGGCGATGCAAAAGGTTTAGTGAAGACGTCTACAACCTAACTGGCGGTATGAACATACTCCAATGCAATAACACCATCCTGGATCAACTGATGGATGAAATGCATATGCAACTCAATGTGCTTGGTACGTTGATGCTCCACCAGGTTGCGAGAAATGTGGATGGCACTCTAATTATCACACCACAAAATAGTGGGATGATCAAGAGCAAAGCCAAACTCAATCATCAACTGACAAAGCCATAAAGCCTCTTGACTAGCAAGAACTATGGCCCTATATTTAGCCTCTATAGATGAAAGTGCTTGAGCATGCTACTTCTTGCATGACCATGTGATAGGACCTGAGCCAAGGAAAAACACAAAGCCAAAAGTAGACTTCCAATCATCGACATCACCGGCCCAATTGGAGTCAGTGTAGCCAACAATGTGTGGAGTCCCCAAAGTGTAGTAAATGCCATACATGAGTGTGCCCTTAATGTAGTATAGAATACACTTGGCAGCTTGCCAATGACTCTCATGAGGGTCCTAAGAAAACTAAAAGACAAGGCCAACCGCAAAAGAAAGATTAGGGCTCGTGTGTGTCAGGTACAATAGGCTGCCAACCAACTTTCGATACAAAGTAGCATCCACTAAAGGTGAGGAGCAAGAGGTAGAAAAAGTAACACTTGACTAAAATGGTGTAGGAGGAGCCTTACAATCATGCATGTGAAAGAGATGAAACATGTAGGAGACTAATCAATCTAAAGACCAAGAAAGTAGTGCAACAAACCAAGATCAGTCATCTCAAATTGTTCCATCAGTGCACACTTTACATCCTGGAGCATGGATGATGAGCTAATTATAAGGATAAGATCATCAACATACAAAAAAAGAATTAGAATCTCATCACCAAGACACTATATGTACTCTATGGGATCAAAATGGTAGTGAGTGAAGCCTGTAGATAGTAGAAAGGAGTCCATCTTCTCATACCAAGCCCGAGGGGCTTGTTTGAGACCATATAATGAATGTCGAAGCTTGCAAACCAAGGTAGGATCCTACACAAAACTTGGAGGCTACTCCATATAAATCTCCTCAGTGATATCACCGTGCAGGAAGGTACTTTTCACATCCATCTAATAAACTAGCCATCCCTGTGAAGCTATGAGGGATAAGACAAGGTGGATAGAATTCATCTTGGCGATAGGGGAAAAAGTCTCAAAGTAATCAACACTATCAACTTGCGAAAAACCCTTCGCAACAAGATGAGCCTTATGCTTATCAATAGAACCATCAACAACATACTTAGTATGATAAATCCACTTACATCAAACTAGATTTCTCCCCTTGGGAAGAGGACAAATATCCCATGTGTGATTTGTCATCAAAGAATAATATTCCTCTTCCATTGCACTGTCCCATTCAGAATGTTCTGTCGCTTCCGCAAATTTCTGAGGATCAACACTAATAGCATGACTAAGAAGACTAGAACCCGTAGTATGAGAACGAGTGTGATGGGAAGTGGATGGGTTACTAGCTAGAGATCCTCCAGCCTCAACTGTAGCTCGAGCCCATTTAGGCATCTGGGGAGGATCCTGTGGTGGAGGTAAATGGGGATTACCATGATCATAATCCTCATCATTCATGGAACAATCTGAAAATGAAGAGGGAGTAGTGGAATCTGAAGGAGGCGCTGGAGGTGAGGAATGAACTATAGGAGGGCTCTCATCAAATGAGACATCCCATCGAAATAGGACCTCTCTGGAATCAAGATCAAATAACCTGTAAACCTTTACATCCTCATAGTAGCCAAAAAAAATTAGTGGTTAGCTCTTCAGTTCCATTGCTTTCCTCTGAGCATCAAGTACAAATGCATATGCTGTACTCCCAAAAACTCTGAATGACGATACATCAAGCTTGACATGGGACCAAGCCTCCTCAGGAGTCATATGTTGAAGTGCCTTGTGGGGCATCTGATTCTGAATCTAGTTGGCACAATTGTTTACCTCTGCCCAAAAACATGAATCCATGGACCTAGACTAAATCATGGAATTTGCCATCTCCGAAAGGGTTTTGTTCTTCCTCTCGACCACACCATTTTGCTAAGGAGTGTAGGGCACTAAAAGCTGATGTTGAAGACCATGCTTAGAATAGAAACCTCTAAAAGCTTGGTTCACATACTCCCCCCCATTGTCTGTGTGTATCCATCAAATAGAAAGCCCATGCTACTTCTCTACAAAAGCCTTGAAAACTTGAAATGAGTCAAAGACATCAGACTTGTACTTAAGAAAGTACACCCACGTGCATCTGGAGAAGTCATCAATAAATGTAAGCACATATCTAACACCCAAAAAAGGAGTAGGAAATGACATGAGGTCACTATGAATCAACTCCAAAGGTGCTAAAGCACGAGTGGCTCGTCCATGTGGAAAAGAATCCCTATGTGGCTTGCCAAGTCCACATCCCTTACAAACCCCATCTAGATAAGAAATCTGAGGAAGCCCAAGAACAAGTGCCTATGTGCTCATTTGCTAAAGATATCTGTAATTGACATGCCCAAAACATTCATGTCAAAGTCTGCTTACTAAATTTGCATGTGCAACTAAGCATGAACCTGTGTCATCAAAAGACTCAAGTCCATCAAATATGTAGAGGTGAGATGTAGAGTCAACACTCCTAGTGGCCACAATGATCTCTAGATCATGCAAGTCCCAAATAACCACATCATGTGGTGAGAACTTGATTGTCTTCCTAGAGCCAGAGTGGCAAATCTGATAGATAGACAAAAGGTTCATCAAAATATCAGGAACACAAAGTACATCCTATAGAGAGTCCCCAACCAAAGCAATAGTACCAAAACCCAAAACTAAAAATTGAGAAGAGTTCCCAACTGCATTCTATGTGGTGGCACAAGGGGCAAGTGAAGTAAGCAACTTAGGAGTGTTTGTGATGTGGTGAGAAGCCCCAGAACCAAGAATTCAAGAAGGCACTAAAGTTGTAGCTCGTGCAGAAAGATTATGACCTTTCCCTGTAGGTGGAGATGAAGTCTGACGAGCTAAAATCTGATGCTCCTTCATGGCTTCATCTAAAGCCTCCAATCATTTCCAACACCTAGAAACTGAATGTCCATCTTTCCCACAAAAATTGCAGTTCTCACTCGATTTCTTCTTGGCCTTGGAGGTAGACTCACCCAACTTCAAAGAATCTTTACCCTTGGGAGGGTTTTTTGGAGTATTAGATAGAGGCTTAGGATCAAATTTTGATGTGTCTTTCTTTGATTTTCCTTTCTTCTTTGATTTACCTTTAGAATTTTGAGCAACCAATGCTTGGTTGGAAGAGCTAGAGGCATCCACCTGTTGGATCTTTTCCTGTTCCCTAGTCAACCTATCCCAAAATGTCTCGAATGTAGGCATCCTATGTCTATCTCCAAGGGCATCCATGGTGGAGTAGAAAGTAGAAGAAAAAATCTAATATTGCCCCTATAGCTTTGAGAGTATCAAGAATATGCACTCGTCATTAGTTTTCTTCTTCCCACATCCTTGTAAAACTACACGTAGGGATTTGAACTTCATTAGAAAGTCCTCAATGATGGGAAAGTTGCTTGGTGACAAAGAAGTCAACTCTACATCTAACTAAAGTGCCCAAAACTCATTCACCTGACCAAAAAAAGTCTAAAATTTCTACCAATAAGCCCGTGGAGTAGTCAAACCATCTAAATGAAATAGCAGACTATCTGAAATGTTGAGTGCAATCAATCCCATGGCTTCATCCATTTTGTTCTTGTGCTATAGAACCTCAAAAGTTCATGTAAGAATAGGATGATTCTAATCCAGAAAAGACCATAGACCTTTTGACATGAGAAGCCTAGTCATTTGTTCCTTCTAGGTGTGGTAGTTGTGTGGTGTGAGACAGGTCACAGATGGATCTGCCATTGAGAGAAAGAAAAAAGGTGGAAGTAGAAGGGTCTTATTTGAAACAAATTATAGAAAATAAAATACCCCCCATGAATGTATAAGTATATCCCTCAAATACCACAAAAAAATAACTATGAAAAGAAAAAAATTGGAAAAGAACTTGGATTTGTTGATGTAGAGAAGGAGGAAACACAAGCCTCTACTTTGACACCAAAAGTGGGAGCTCAAATGAACTTGGAATCTAATGAAACTAGTACCATTATCTCTATCTCTGAGTTAGCTTTCTGATGCTTCTTTTGGATTGAAAAAAGACCTCCGTATGCTCAAGTTATGGCCAAAAAACTAATTGCTGCTCCAAAAATGCACCTTGCTGGAAAACTATAGAGACTATCTTAAATTTGATGGCCATATGGACGTAATAGGACATCACCGAATTTTTTTTGGTATCAGATTGCTGATGTTAGTAGATAAAATGATGATGTCATCTCACCGAGAAACGACGTCAACATGGGGTCTGACAGTGATGATGTCACTCATCGAAAAGATGATATATGCATTAGTTAGCTAACGTAAGCACGGTACTATCACCAAAAAAATGATGTCACCTCTTAAAATCTAGCCTCAACAGTCAGAGTGGCCATAGGGTGGTAGAAAAGTTAAAATTGTTGGTGGCGGTGGCACCTGAGAAGAGAACCCGACGGTGCCACTGGTGGTTGGTGGCTCCTTGGTGGAGCTGCGACGGAGCACGACTATGGAGGAGTCGGGCAGGGGAGTTGCCAGCCAAGTGGTGGACTGGAGGTGGGTGGGAGGTTGGTAGGTGGCCGTCGGGTGGTGGTTTTGTGTTGCTACGACGACATTATTTTTAAAATTTTTTTTAGCTTTTCTCGTCTGTACAGACTGTATGACAGCAACTAGGGGGTCTAAAAATTTCCAAAATGCCTTGTCTCCAAAAATGAAAAGTTTTGTATGAATCTTGGCTATAAATGACCTTTTGGATCTAATGGCAGCATCCGTTTGGCCCCAAGATGGTTCGAAAAATTTCTCTACCCCTAAATTGAAGAAAAAATTGCACAAACAAGCTAAGGTTTGTGACTTCAATTCACGGCTTGAAAAAACCTTCGAACAAGAAGTAGTAGGGAGGCTCTAATACCATGTAGGAGTTGAGAATCCAATTCTAGAAATTCACCAAGATCACTTGCAATGCAAATAGCTTGCCAAAGAGAAATGCAAGGAGAAAGAACTTGGAGCAAGAACCGCACAAGAAAATATTTCACAATAGGAAATTAGAATTGCTATGTGAATGGATTAAATTTACAATGAGAGAGAGGTCACTTATAAAGACCTCAAGGAAGATTGTAGAACAAGCTTGGAAGGTGGTAGAAGATAAGGTTGACAACTAAGCACACTTTTCAAAAAAAAGGTGGAACATGCCAGAAGGGAACAAACTCCCATGTTGTTAACAACTTGTCTCTACATGTATAAGTAAGCTTAAGTAATAGAATAAATAATAAATAAATAAATAAATAATTATTTACTCTAACAAATTAACTGACAAATCTGAAATGATCATACCAATTCTACAAATCGGTCCTTCGAGTGCTAGTTTACAAAAAAAAATTGCCTTATAATTGACTTTGTCCTAGGGTAGGCAACTTTATAGCCAATTTTCACCGAATTAGCATTCTGGATGTAATGGCAAGGTCAGGTCTAGCTCTAGATGCTCCCAATAAAAACAATACTCTAGATTCAAGCTGAGTTGTTGAAGCAAGAAGATGGTCTTGAATGACTCTGTGAAGAGAGATTCTTTAAGAACTCTGATACCATGTAAGAATTTGGTATAGCTATGATACCATGTAAGAATTTGCCTTAGGGCAAGATTCACTCAAGATCGTAGAACTCAAACACAAGCCCAACTATAGACCAAAAAAAGTATGATCAATATATCAAAGTATGTCCTCATGCATTGCTCTGTGTTGTATGTCCAAACACACTAGGAGTGCCTATATATAAAGGCCTCTCAAGAAGTACCTAGAATGTATTTAGAAAGAACCAGGAGATAAGATGAGCATGACAACTAAGCACATGTCTTATCCATCATTCCAGATGAGAGGATAAGAATGACAAGGTGTATCTCAAGTAGAGATGTTGTAGACACCATGCACATAAAAGAGGTGCGAACTCCTATGCTGTCAACATGAAAACTCACAAGAGTACGCATACTCCTAGGTGACTAATAAATAAATATTAAAATAATGCATTAACCTAAGTAAACTTAAGTAAGTGTAAATAGTGAATAATTATTTACACCAACACACATAATTGGTAGGCTTTAATTATTATTAATTAAAATAATAAATAATATTTTAAAAAGTACTTGTACAAATAAATAAAGTGAAGAAAAGATGTAACAACTAAATTTTGTAAACCTTTAATACTCCTTATCTTATCAAACAAAGTAAGATAGCTATCCATTCACATGAAAATGAATACCGAGTTATAAAAAGGTCTTAACCACCAACTTCAGGATTAATTAACTTTAGAAGAAACAATCAAAATAGATTAACCATTTATATCTAACATGATAAGTAGAAAAATAATATATAACTATAATATTCTAGCTATCATTTCATATAAATAGAATAGTAACTGCAATAAGCTATTTAGTTGAAATTGAAATAAGATGCAATTAAAAGAGAAGAAAGATATACTAAGCAGGTTAAGATCAATCCATGACTAAACAAGTAGTATTATATTTGTTTTATGTGATTCTTGGCATTTTGAGGGGAGGATAAGTATTGATAGAGGCTTAACCTCCCAACCATAGACCTAGTGTAATCCCAACTCATTCTCTACTAAGAATGGTCTAACCTTGCACGAGATAAGGCATGTGTACACCATCTTGTCCTGCCACTTGAGCATGTTGGTGTTAGAGTTGTCAACGACATAGTCAGATGGACCACGTAACCCTCCTAATAGACCATTCATTTGACTACGAGTTATCTTGATCTTTAGTTATCATAAAAACATTACTCACCACTAAACCTAACCTTGCTAGGGATTTCTTAAGGAAATTATGTTCTTGATCACCCACCACTTGATTTGATAGATCCAATAATACTCATTACCACTATGAGATGATTATCTTTAATACTTTTTTAGTTATTCATTATTTCTTCATATTCTGATACAACTTCTTGACTTGTAGGTTTATCAAGATGACTATATCACATGGACCACACCACTCATCTCAACCATTTTTGGCTATCCTTGATGAACTCTAGGACCTATCGAAAAATTTCAACTTACTTTATATGTATTCAACTAGATAGATAAATTCTTGTTTACAAAGAAGGAAAAGAAAGATAAAAATTTCTACTTAAATCCTTCTATAATCTCAAGGACATATTGTATTATCATTGTACTATAGAATACAAACTATATGTTCCACATATTTCCTTTACATGGACATTGAAATATTAAAAGTAAATCATTGAAAATATAAACTATCTAATATAATACTCTAACTTCAATATTTTCTTATAGAAATAGATACATGGCATGATTGGACTTCCCAGTGAACTATGAGTATAATTATTTTGTTTGATTAGCATGGAAACAATAGCAGTCAATACAAGGAGAAGAGATGACCTACACAAGGTCTTTGAAATGTAAATACTTTAGTAAAGTCATCGATCAATAGTTCAAATCAAAACTTTTTTCTAGTATAGTTCGACATTTTTGCTAAATGATAATGTATGTTCTAGACAACATGAAATTGTAGGCTGATATTAAAATTTAGAATGTTGTGATAGAAAGAAGATAATTGCCACTACGATGGGAAGAATAAATAAAATCATGATCAACCAACATAGGCAAGAAATGACTCCACGATATGGTTAATGTATATCCATTGCAATTGTGGAGATATCTTACATCCTTCACACCAAATTCAGAATCTACAACATACATCATGAAAAATCCTTATTGGCAAGGGTTTCTATAAGAAAAGTTAATATTTACATTTATCTCATTTCCTTTACATTTACATTTCTCAATTATAGTTAATTCTTTGACCTAGGGCTTTACCAAGATAATCCCTCCCTGTACAAAACCCCCCAAAAGCATTATTTTCTGTGATGATTTGTAGATTGGGAGCGAAAATGTTTACAAATCTAGAACCTATAGTTCACAAGATTTCTGGAGTTTTTAGTTGTAGATCATTAGACTATGTCAACCTAGATGTATGATGTCTTCCCAAGTCAGCCTAGTCCTTCAATCTTATATTTCGAGGAGATTTTTGGGTTTTATTTCTTTCATCATTTTATTTTGAGATTCATGGATCGATATTTGGACACAATTTAGATTTGTGATTTTTGGAGCAAAAACACATCTTCCTCTATGCATTTCAAGATGAGTCATTTATGTTTTATTTCCTTTCATATCTTTACCCTAGATTTACATCTTAATTGGGGTACTTGTCTTTACATAGCATCTAGATTTACATTATTTAAGCAATCAGTTCAATTCTACATTCACATCATCCTATTAAGGGCCTAAGAGAGTGCATTTCCTTGTATTGCATTCCTCTTTATAATCTAAATTTAGTATTAGCTCCTTTATTCCTTTGGGTCCTAGCTAATCTAATTTGGATCATAAGTGGAATCATTCCCCTCTTTCTGTGACCCTATAAAATTGAAGTCTACATCTTATTTAAAGTGCTTCCATTTTACCACTAAACACTGGTAAATTGATCATATCTTTTGAAAAAGATGGAATTTGGCTAAGCAATCTTTTGGATGGTCAAAGACATGTTCAAGATGCCATGTTATAGATGGAAAAAGATGTTCATTTTGAGAATTTTAGCAAAGATTATTCAACATATAATTCACTGGAGGCAAACTATTAATAAAATCATTATGGGAAGAGTTTTAATTGTAATATAATGTATATTGTAATATTTTAATGACATCCTATATTATCATTGTAAATTTAGAAAGCCTCAAAGCTACCTCAACACTTTTTTTACGACTTGGTATAAAGGAAAAATAGTTTCCTTGGTTGTAATCATCAGTGAGAGCATTTTGTTGATTATGCAAGCTTGGATGTAAATTCACATTTGACTAGAGAAGAGATTGATTTTGAGGATCTACTTTGAGCCAAAATATATTGTCAAGGGAATTTTTGTTTACTCAGTTCAAATCTTGGATATGTTTATTAAGAAGATTGTCTAGTGAAGACAATTTTGAGGCAATTTGGATAGTGAGTTCAATTATCCTCCTTTTAACTCCTAATAGAGTTGGCACATCTCCTAATTATAGGGTTGGAATCTTGTAACAAGGATCCATAGTCTCCTAATAGGGACTCATGTACTGATTATATTTCACTGACTCCTAAAATTGTTTATTGTTTCACAAGGAACTTCTATATTAGTGCATTATCATGTGGGCATCATTCCCACTAGATTTTCTCCTCTAACCAATGGTTTCCATAGTTAACATATACGGTGTTATTGTGTATGTTTAACTTTTTTAGAATGTTGCATCTATTGCTTACATGTTTCAGAATTAACAAAGATATTGAGAGTTGTTTTAAGTGTATAGTTTATTCACCCCCCCACCCCCCTCTTTTGTATCTTGGTGGACATTTCTTTATAACAATTCATATCAAAGAATCTAGTCCTTGAAGGAGAAGTTTAACAACTTAAGGAGATACATGGCTTATTTCAGGAAAGAAAGTCTAAAGTTTGATATAATTAGCTATTATAGTTGGAAGGACAAGATGAAGACACACCTTATATTCATGGGTTTATAATTTTATTTGGTTACAGTGAATGAGAAAACCATGATTGGAGAAGAAAAGATGAACTCTTTTGAATAAAATGAGAAAGATCTATTCATGCAAAATATGCTTGCTAGAGGAGCACTATTAGCAGATCTTTCTAAAACAAAATATGGAGAGGTAAAATCTTTGAGTGTTGCACACAAATTTAGATTACTTTACAAATAATATTTGAAGGCAAGCATGATAAGAAGGCTAGATTGTAAATTTTGATATTTTTTTTCAAGATGCTAAGATGTTGGCAAATGAAATTGTAAGAGCTTATTTTGGTAGAATATCAGAAATTATTGTTGGAATCAAAAGTTGTGGAGGTAATAATACAAAAGATGAGATTATGTGGAAAATATTTAAGACCTTAACACTTTCTTTTCATTAGAGAGAATAAATGATTAAACAAGTTATTTTTAGTACACCTAACTTTACAAGAGAGACTCTTCTTGCGAGGTTGTAGACATTTGAAACACGGAAGAAACATAATAGAGAATTTATTGTAAGAATTTCTAGATTTGACTGTGGAAATATTTTCTCATTGGTAATAGAGAATTGTCTAGATTGGAAAATGATTTTAGTGTACAAAGAGACAGACGTATATTGACAAGAAGTGTGAGTAAAAGTGGAGACTATGCTAGTAGTAGCTAAGTAGTAAAATTAAGAAGAAGATAAGAAGATTGATGGAGGGCTTTCCTTTCTTATGAAAAGATAAATTAAAGGTAATAATATTATTATTTTTCGGACATGTAAAGAAATTGGTCATTATTCTTCTAAATGTCCTAAGAGAGTAAAGAAGTTGAATCCTTGAAAAACCTTACAAATCAAAAGTACCTAAGGATTACTTCTATTATGATGAGGATGATGTATTTGATTTTAAGATGGTGAATTTTCTAAAAGATTGTGATGATGAGGATGATGAGATAGGACTTGTTGTCATTAAAGAAGAAATCCTTGAAAAGGAAACAAAAGAAGAAGTAAAAGAAGAAAGAGCATTAGTATCACAGATTGAGAAGAAAAAGTTTAATTGGATTATAGATAGTGGTTGTTCCCACCATATGGCAAGAGATATGAAAAAATTCATCAAATTTAATAGTTATGGTGGTGAAATAGTGAGAGTTGTAAATAATGCAACATGACACATAAAAGGAAAAGGATCTATTTGTCTTGATGGAAAAACTAACATTGAAGATGTTTACTTTGTGGATGGTTTACAACATAATATTTTGAGTGTTGAACAACTTTTTGAAAAGGGATATCAATTGAATTTTTTAGAAAATACTTGCATCATCAAGGATAAGAATGGTGCATTGATTGATATAGGTACAAGAACAAGAATTATTGTATTTTAGTTGAACCCTATTGAAATGACATGTTTGGTTGTAGAGTGAATGATAGATGGCATACGATTTTTTTTCATATAAACTTTGAAAAAATTATGAAGGTCGGTGATAAATTTTAAATTAGAGATTTGCCTAAGATTGTGAAACCTACTAACATGATGTGTAAAGAATGTGCATTGGAAAAATAGGAAAACAATTCATTTACAAAAAAAATGTTTTTACCACTTCAACAAAATTAGAGATTGTACATACATGTCTGAGTGGTCCTACAAAAATAAGAGACTTTTATGGTGAAAGGTATTTCATGCTTCTTATTGATGATTTTACTAGAATGATGTGGGTTAGATTTCTTAGAGAGAAATCTGAATCTTTTGAGAAATTCAAGATATTTAAGAGTAGAGTTGAGAATGAATCTAGTTTAAAGGTCAAATGCTTGAGATTTGATAGAGTAGGAGAATTTATTCAAAATAAATTTAATAAATTTTGTGAGGATAACGGTATAAAGAGATAGCTTTCAACCCTTAAAACTCCATAGTAGAATATGACAATAGAAAGAAGAAGCATATCAATAATAGAGGCAACTGGAGAAATGATGTTTGAGAACAATGTACCACATATATTTTGGAGAGAAGTGAACACAATATTATACACTGTGAACATAGTACATATTAGAAAAGGTACTAGTAAGACACCCCATTTGGTTTGGCCAGACATCTACTATGAAATACTTTAGAATCTTTGGAAGTAAATATTATATTAAGAGGGGTGATGATATTGAAAAAGTTTGATTCTAGAAGTGATGATGGAATATTTATTGGTTATTCATTGAAAAACATGTTAGCCCCAAATGATAATTTGTTAATGTGTGAGAGTTATATAATTTGTTATATTATCATTAATGTTAAGACTTAATTGGTTAGACATTATGCTAATTCAGGAAAGTGTCACATCATTTGATTGATGAAAAGGATTTGAAGAAAGTATGATGAGTTAGAGAATTTATATGTGTATGGTATAGAATGAAAACTTAAATGAGTTATACTATGAAAATATAATGTTGGTTTGATTTATTTACATTAGCCTGAGCAAGATGTATGTTCAAGTCAAGTTACATTGACTAGACTACACTATGAATAAATAAATATAGTATTAACTAAGAAACTATAGTTATCATTGAGCATCTGGAAAAAAAAGTGTTGAAGTTTAGTGTTAACCAAGTAATTTCAGTGTTAACCAAGTCAAGTATTGACCTAGAAAGTTTTTCGTATTTACCAAGCATGAAAAAGAAGAACAAGTTAAGAAAAGATTTAATCTAAGGTATACATTTGATGAAAATAATGAATGTTTGATAAGTTTCAAGGATAAGGAATAAGTTAATTATGAAGTCAATGATTGGAGTAATCCAAAGAAGATATAATGAAGAATAATAAATAATTTGAAATGGAGCACAAAGTTTAGAATTATATTTCTTAAGCATCTAGATTCAATGAATTCAAGTCTAATGGAGATCTATGGTCATGATTATGCAAAAAAAATTGGAATATTTTGGAATGAAAAAAGTTATCTATTTAAAAGGATGAACAAGATGTTTCTTAATTTTTTTTATCATTGATGATTTTTATTGAAGTTCAAGAAGAAATAAAAAAGGTGAATCTAGTAAAACACTATTGTGAAGATCAAGTAGTGGAAGTGCTAAGTTAAAGTGTGAGTATGTAGATCAGCCAAAAAGGGATCACAAGGAAGAGATAGAGCAATGCAAAGATCTAAACAAGAAAGGAAGTGTTAAAACCTAAAAGATGATTTCACTTTTACTTTCTTACCATTATAGAATAAAAATTTCCTAAATGAGTGGATCTAACAAGTCTTTTAAAACTTATACAGTAAAATTCAATAGTAATGTTTTGTAAGTCCTTTAGAGTAGGTCATTCTTTAGAAATGTCAAGGAGTGATAAGGTCTAGATGATCTTTGATGAAAACCCTCTAACAAAGTCACATTAAAAATTAGCATGTAATACTTAACATGGTTGTATCCTAGTAGAGCTCACTTCAGAAGAGTGAAATTATTTTGGTTGTGTGTTCCCAAGTGGTTTTTCCCTTTACATGGTTTCTACGTTAAATACTTGTGTTAAATGTGTAAATGCTTATTGTGTTGCAAGTTTATTTCATGTTAATTGTTTAACACTACAACTTAGTATAAGCTAGATAATTACTCTAGTATTCGATATATTAAGGAAAAATAAGTTAACAAGTTTGATGAGAAGATGAAATTAGTTTGAATTATGATGTTTGATATGGTCACTAAGTTGTTGATCTAAAAGTTGAATAAGTGTGAGTTGGTACTAAAGTATTTTTAAGGAATGTGGGATAACTATTTATAAATTATTCACCCCCCCTCATTTATCTAACAATTGGTATCAGATCTAAGTGCTTAGAGAATGAAGTTTCAAGGGACTTGACTTGAATATTTGAAAATTTACAAGAGAGAGGTACCAAAATTGAACAAGGAGAATTTATCTTCATGGAAAAGAAGGATGAGGCTACATCTATCTAGGATTGTAGATAATTCCCTATACTGCCTAGACCATCAGTACACTTCTCCAAACCCTCCTATGATAGTAGAGGAGATGAACTAGAAGAAAGATCAGATGTCTAAGATTGTATTTGTGCTAAATGATGTTGAAAATTGTGCTACTACTAAAGAAATATAGGACAAGTTGATACTTGTGCATGGTGGAGATCATAATGTATTGATAGAAAGTCTAAGAGGAAAATATGATGACATGAGGATGAAATAAGGTGAGAACATAGTCCAGTATGTGAACCAAATAAAAAAAGTGGTGGATGCTATAAAAGGTGCAAGAGGATTCATCAAAAATGAAGAAACTGCAATTAAAGTTCTCAAAACACTATTGCCTATTTATGCTATAAGAGTATCTACAAATTAGGAATTCAAAGCTATGTTGAGTAGTGATCTTGCACTTGATGGTTTAGTTGGTTGTTTGACTTCATTTGAATTAAGTAATTTTAATTAGAGTGTTCCTACAATTGTGAATTCTTTCAAGGCTTCATTAACCATTGGTAGTTCAAAGAAGAAAAGAGAAGTAAGGATGAAAGTGATTGAAGCATTTCTTGAAAGGAGGTTACTGAGAGGAAAAGGTAAATTACCTCTGATATGTTTTAAATGTAATGAAGTAGGTTGTATTACTACTAGATGTTCTAACAAGAAAAGGAGTGACAAAAATGATAAGAAGGAGAACAAATAAAAAAAGAACAAGGGCTACAAGGACAAAGGGAAGAAATTGTGCTATATTGTTGAGGAAGAGCACATTGAGTTAGATATTAATGATGAGAAAGGAGTAGAAGTGGCATATGTTGTTGTTAAAGAAGACCCTAATGAGGAAAGTTACGAGGAAGGAAAAACTCTTATTTCCCATGTTAGTAAGAATGATACATGGATTATTGATAGTGGATGTTCACATCACATGACTAGTATTATTATTAATTTTTATAAACTTGAGGAATATGATGGTAGAGATGTTAAAGTAGGAAATGGTGTTCCATGTCTTGTGAAAACTGGACATTTATTGATTTTAAATGATAAAATTAGATGTGATGATGCATATTGGGTTCAAGGACTAAAGTATAATCTGTTGAGTGTTTCTTAGTCGAATAATATAGGTTACAAGTTAGAATTTCAAAATATGAATGTAAAGATCTACGGTGATGATGGAAACCCAATTGGTATTCAAGAGAAAACAAGAGGTAATATATTTTACCTAGATCCTACAATTGATACATGTTTTTTAACAAAAGTTGAAGATGTGGTTGTGCCATAAGAGACTATGTCATGTTAACTTTGAGAATATGGTCAAAATTAGTAGAAAGAAGAGAATGAAAGGATTACCAAATCTATATAGACTTGAGAATGCTATGAGAAAACAATATCAACTCTTTAAGATGACTAAGTCTAGTTTTTCAAGTAAGATACACACTTTTAAAGATTTTATCGAATTAGTTCATATTGATATATGTGGACCAATGAGAGTTTAAATCTATTACAGAGATAGATATTCCACATTATTTGTTGATGATTATTCTAGGATGATCAAGGATACTACTACTGAAGTGAATGTGACACGATATAGATCAATGATTAGGAAATTATAGTATGTTGTACATAGTAGACCAGATATTGTACATGCATTTGGCATAGTTGAAAGGTTTTCCTCTAATACTAAGGAAACACACATGACTGTTGTAACAAGAATATTTAGACATCTAAAAGAAAAATAAGACTATGGATTTTGGTACAAACAGAAAGTGATTTTGAACTTAGAGTCTATACTAATGTTGATTGGGTTGCAAATGATGATGAAAGGAAAAGTACAAGTGGTGGAGCTTTCCTTTTAGGAGGAAGAATAATTACATGGTTAAGCAAGAAATAAAGTTGTATCTCATAGTCTACAACTAAAGTTGAGTACGTTGTTGCTACTATTAATGCTCAAAATATTGTTTGGATCAAGAAATTATTAGAAGGAATGCAAGAAGAAGTTACTGAGCATGTCACTACCTATTGATAACACAAGTTCCATAAACATATCCAAGAATCATGTGATGCATGCATAAAATAAGTATATATCTGTAAAGTATCACTACTTGAGGTAGCATATACAAGAGAAGCAAGTGCTGTTGGATTATGTGAAGTCGAAGGATAAAATTATAGACATATTCACATAGCCATTGCCTAAGGATGCTTTTGAGTATCTAAGACGTAAGCTAGGGTTCCTTACCTTATCCAAGATTCACCAAGAAAGGATTCATGTTATATCAATGCATAGATGTTTAGATATATATTTCTAGAGTTGATGTAAGAGTTCACTCTTTAAGGATTGTTTCATGAAGTTGTGAAAGTGAATGTAATGAAACTAATGTAAACAATACATGCAGGATACAAGGTATTAGTATAAGGTTTTATAAGTTTCACATTGGAACTTATAGTTCCCTTTGGCATTATTATCAAAGGGGGAGATAATTTGTAAGAAGGGAGAGAAGCAGTAAGGGAGATTCAGAATGAGAAGTATGCTAAGAGATTATATCCTAAGGGGAAAAGGTGATATAAAATTATGCTACTGATTAGAAAGTGAAGAACACCCAAAGGGGGAGAATTTGTGAAAGTGGAGAATTTGATGTTGAACCTATTGTAGAGAACCTTAATGAAGTTAGAGAGCTGAAGATTTGTGTTGTTGTCAATGCATAAATTTGATTATCTTATGATATAATATTTTATAATGTAAAATCTTATGTTTATGTGTTGCCATCAATACCAAAGAGGGAGATTGTTAGGCCCAACTGATAATGATGTTAATGTATGTGTATGAGTCATATTAGTTTTTATGTTTTCATTGATGTCAAGCCTTAATTGGATAAACATTATGCTAGTTCACTAGAGTGATTTATCATTTGATTGCTTAAGAGGATTTGGAGAAAGTATGAAGAATTAGAGAATTAATAGGTGTGTGGTATTTAGTGGGTACTTGAATGAGTTATACTCTGATAGTATAATGTTGGTTTTGGATGATTTGCATGATCTTAAGAAAGATGTATATTCAAATCAAGTTACACTGACTAGACTTCATGGTGAATAAAGGAATAGAGTATTAACCGAGAAATTACAATTGTCACCAAGCATCTATAAATGAAGTGTAGAATTTTACTGTTAACCGAGTCTAGTATTGACTAAGAAAGTTGTAGTATTCATCGAACATGAACAAGAGGAACATGTTAAGAAAATATTCATTTGAGGCCAATATTTGATAAAAACTAAGAATGTTCAAGAATTTTGAAGGATAAGGATGAAGTTAGTTATGAGATCAATGAAAGGAGTAATTCAAAGAAGATCTAATGAAGGAGAACTGACAATTTGAAACATAGCACAAAGTTCAAGATAGAGTTATATTTTTGTAGCGTCAAGATTCAATGAATTCAAATTTGATGGAGATCTACGATCATGATTAAGTGAAAAAATTAGGAAGATTCTAGAATGAAAAATGTTGTCTATTTAAAGGGATGAAAAATATATTTATTATTGTTGATCATTTTTTATTGTTGTTGAAGTTGAAGAAAAAAGAAAAAAGGTGAACTAAGCATAATAGTATTGTGAAGATCAAGTAGAGAAAGTGTTAGGTTAAAGTGTGAGTTAGTTCTAAATTAAAGTGTGAGTGTGTACAAATAATCCAAAAAGTTATCAAAAGGAAGAGATAGAGTGAAAAAGAGATATAAACTATTGGAAGTTTATTGGGAACGTGAGATACTAAGAGGGGGGGGGAAGGGGTGTGAATCAAGATCACTGAAACTTTTAAGCTTCAAAACAACTTATTTGTATTCACCACTTAAAACATCTCATATCTAGATCATGAAAATTATAACTTTAAACTTCAAATACTAAAATAAATCTAACTATGCATCACATCTATAAGCTTAAAGATAAACACATAACACAAAAGATTTTGGTTACTCAGAAACCCTCCAAGGTGAAGGTAAAATTGGGGTGTGGATGACATGCACCCACAAATATTTACTACTATAGTAGCAAAGTTTTCCTATTAGGGATACAAATTTGATCACTTCTGATGATCTACCCTGTGAGGGGTCTTCCCTATTAAGATCTTTACAAGACTATTAGGTCTACCTTGATTAAAGGATTTAAGACTTATAATGAAGTAAGAACTCTGTTAAGAGATTTACTTAGGCTTGTTAAGACCACTCACTTAATAAATTTACCCTATTTCACTTGCCAAAATAATTCAGTACCTAATCCTTCAATTTGCACTAACAATGTTGATTACAAATCTTCTCTTTCCACTCTCTGATCTGATCTCCTATATGATATATATTTAATCTTCTCTTCACTTCTTCACTTAATCACTATACTTTTTCACTTCACAACTTCACTTGAACCCTCCAAAACCTAACTCCTTCACATAAACTTTCACAACACTTCACATATATTATATGAAATAGACTTTAGATATGCCCTTATAAAGACATCTATATAATCTTCTAGAATCAAATCATTGATCTAGATGTTTCCCTTTTAGCCACTTAATCTAATTGGTTATTTCTCATTCATAGTGATCGATGATCCACATAAAAATGTGTAACAAATTTTGTAACAAAATCAATGATCATTAAGTGTTATTTACATGTCAGCTCAAAATAGTTTACCTCAAAGTCTTTTCCATTTCAGACATTCTTGTTCAAATTGTGTTACTTGGCACATACTATCTCTGATACGCGGTCATAACTATTCTTCCTGCTAATACCCAACCCCAACTATCTCGACACCTTATGTATGACTCGACATCAACTTGTTCTACTTGGCATCAACTAAACTCAACTTGCATAGGAATACTTGGTAACCATAGACTTTCTTGGCTCCTATAGAGCTTGGCATTTACAAGATTATTTACAAGTCTATGCAAATACATACCTTGGCGTATATAGAGTGACTCAATCATAGTGATGACCGACCAACTATGCCTCATATATTACTAAGTGTTTGACACTAATAGAAAGCAAAACTAGAGAGATCAACAATCTCCCCCTTTAAAGTTAGTGGCAAAAATACATTGTCATGATTACATCATTACAATATAATTCAAAAATTATAGTACTCACCTATGCCTATGATTCGGTCCATATAGGACTACAATAACTTTTTACAACATACTCATGTATACAATACATATTTTACACAACACAAATAGTCTAATGTAGGATTTCATACCTTTGTTCTATTCTCTTTTGTTCATGAAACCTATGAATTTTATCATATTTTTGTTTCTTCTTTTCAAAAAGTTTCAAATATTCTTCTATCCTCCTTGATTTTGTCACTCATGTCTATTGTTGGGTTTGGGAGGATGGGATCCAACCATATTTATCAATGAATGGCTTGTGTTATATCCCCACTAAAATAAGGTTTAATATTAAATAATTATTAAAATGAAGTAATCTAAGAAATAAATATTGATACCCCCACTTTAATAAGGTTAAATAATAAGTAATTATTAAAATAATATAAAAGAATAAAATATAATTATATTATGAGTGAATAATAATAACTATAGTTATCTTGATGTAATAATAAAAAATATATCATATAATAATCATATACTATAATATTAATGTATTAAACATAACTAATAAAAATTTAATAGATTATTAAATAAATTTTATTCTAATTATAACATTATTATTAAAATAAGTTTCAAAGGACATGACCATTGTGAATATTGGATATTTAATAAGGGAGGAGCAAGGAGAGAGGGAGGTATCCAAAAGTTATTTTTAATTCTTCTGCAAAATGTAAGGATGTGATTTTGGGATCATTACAAATGGTATTAGAGCACCGATCTTGCCATCCTGTAAAGTTGGACAAAAATAACATTTTATAGAAAAATTTATTAGAGATATTTAGTGATTTTATATGAGAAAATAGTGAAATATAATTAACTACGTTTATATTTATCCCAAGTTTAACTGGTTTCACAATACTGTATCTACCAAATAAAGTTTTTTGGTAAACATACAACATGGCTATTAATAAAATTCAATGAATATTTGAGGAGCCACATGCTATCATTCTACTGGGTGTTTGCTAGAGTTTTCATTATTGCCAAAAAAATTCAGGGCAACACTAAGAAGTAATATTGGTAGATGTTCAACTTATAAAACATTGAATCATCCAATTGAAGGAAATATATATAATATACTAAGCATCATGGTCAGAAGTAATGAGTGCAACTAATAAGGTAGAGATATTCGACAGTGTTCCAACATACCATCTTCGTATCATGGATCACCTTTTAGTAGAATGACACCAAGGAGAACTAAACTCTAATGCATATGAGAGTATAAATGGATACAAAGAGGGAATACTTCAGTCTTGGAGCCACCACTGAATTAGAAATGATTAAGGAGTTCATGGGTCCAAGTTGTGCAATTATGGTTTAAGTAATCAATAGCAACATTAAAAATGGTGATTCAGAATTACTTAGGGAAGTCAATCTCTCTCAGAAGCATTAGCCAAGGACATCCATATGGACGATCAAGAACAACATATATATACTCATTACTAGCAATAAAACATACTAAGTACTCAATGGAGGCAACACTATCATCCACTAGACTTGACACATAGACATGAATCTGGATTTGTAATTGGTGAGAATCAATCTCGTTGAAAGGCTTGGGAGGATAACTTCAAAAAATAGTATAGACACTTGGGAATCAAATAAAGTAGGCACAATCCAAATATATATTGAAAAAGAGAAGAGACATAAACTATATGTATCACTACCATTGTTATACATGGAGTTGTTTGATGTTAAACACAAATGCAAGAATCCTATGCCCATCGCCAAGATGGAGGAGAAGCATATTCCATGCAAAGAGATAAAAAGTTAATGAAGCACATACACCTATGCAATGAATTGAGGAAAAACTAAATGCAAATTAATTTTAAATTTGAAAGTGACAAGAAGGGTGTCCACATGTTCACACAAGCATCTTGCCTTTCTTGTGCTTGCAAAATAATCACAAGAAAATATTATTTTGAGAGACATGGAAGAGGGGTGAGGGGCTTCCAGTTCTTTGAATCTAGGAAATTTTACCTTCTCTACAACCATGTTAATGTTTTTAGAGTACAAAATGGTGAGTTGCACTTTGAATTGTCTTGTTGAGGGAACATTTTGTGAAAAATGGGTTGGAAGTAGAGTTGCGAGTTATGCCATTGGGGTTGAGAACCAAAACCAGAAATTCATATTGATTTAAAATTTTGGGCAAAATAAAAATTATATTGACATTAGGTGGGAGAATGGTATTTAAAAATAATGGCATGAACCAAAACTTTTGTTAGAATCATGCATTACATTGGATGTGTATGGTATGGTAGTATGTGTCTTCTAACATAAATGGCATGAACGTTTTGTCAGGAGATTAGGTAGTGCCCAACAAAAATATGGGTGTACATAAATTAAATGAAATGCAATGAACAAATTTCTTCAAAGAGATAATTTCTTTTGAAGCTTTACCCATACAAGGAAAATGAAAGCTAGACTAAGTTGGTTACTAGACAGAGGCCACGATAAATATCTTGAAGGGATTACAAAAGATAAAGATGAGAAAGAATGGTCATTGAGAGGAGAATCCTATGTGGTCATTGGGAATATGGATAGGTAGGTCAAGGTATGATCATATTTTAATTAATATAAAGTATTATGCTATCCAACTTTGATTATTTAAAATGAAGAATTATCTTGTATAGTTGTTTATGATATACAATTAGAATATATATTGGTGATCAGATATTTATATTTCATAATTCACAAATGATGATAACGTTGCGCATGATTGGAAGATAAATTATTTCTTTTGCATAAAATTAAATTTTGAAAAGTCCATGATAAATAAATTTGGAATTATAAAGAAATGTCTCACAAGAAGACATTATTCAAAATATTTGTGCTTAAATTCATGATGGATAGGGAGTGTGCATAGGGTGAGGAGTAAATCAGTCACGTTGGAGCATAGGAATCCCAATATGGATTTTAAGATCTAGGGGAGCCCCAATTTGAGCATGTCCAAACTCAAGTAGCAATAAACCTTCCATCCATAATGAAACTAAACATGTACATAGTGGGTAGGGAGTGTGTACAAGGGAGGAGTAAATCGATCATGTTGGGGCAAGAGAGAATCCCAGTATGGATTAAAGATCTGAGGGAGCCCCAAGATGAGTGTGTCAAACCTCGAGAAGTAGTAAATCTACCATCCACATCAAAATTAAGCATGTTCCTAGTGGGTAGGGAGTGTGTATAGGGGGAGGAGTAAATCAGTTGCGTCGGGGCAAGAGAATCCCAATATGGATTAAAAATCTAAGGAAGCCCCAAATTGATCATGTCCAACCTTGAGCAGTAGTAGATCTACCATCCACTATGGAATTATACACCCTATTATATTACTAGCTATAGAAAAGTTGTTAAAAATTATGTATTTTTAAGAACTTTGATTTTGATAGGAGAAAGGAGCATGACATTCACTATCAAAGTGGTTAAACATTTCCTTACCTTTTCTTATTTCAATTTGTAAGCAAGATTCTAACATGTATATTGTGTGTCTACATTGTTTCTTCATGCATCAATGTGTTTTCTTTATGTCTTCTTCATGTCTTCATGCATCCGTATGTCTACCTCATGTTTGCATTGTATATTCTTACATTAATGTGTCTACTTTGTGTCTTCATTCATAGACCATTATATACTAACATGTGTACCTTGCAAATATTTTAACACATATGTAGGGGAAAGAATGAAATTAAGTTATAAACTGCTTGAGGACAAGAAAATTCAAGAGGGGAGGATTGTGATATCCCCACTAAAATAGGGTTAATATTAAATAATTATTAATATATAGTAATCTAAGAAGTAAATATTTAATAAATATCAATACCCCCACTTTAATAGGGTTAAATAATAAATAATTATTAAAATAATATAAAAGAATAAAATATAATTATATTATGAGTGAATAATAATAACTATAGTTGTCTTGATGTAATAATAAAATATATATCATATAATAATCATATACTATAATATTAATGTATTAAACATAACTAATGACAATAAATTAATAAAATTTAATAGATTATTAAATTAATTATATTCTAATTATAACATTATTATTAAAATAAGTTTTAAAGGACACGACCATTGTGAATATAAAATATTTAATAAGGGAGAAGCAAGGAGAGAGGGTGGTATCCAAAAATTATTTTTAATTCTTCTCCAAAATGTAAGGATCTAGTTTTGGGATCATTACAACTTGTGAGTTTGTAAGATCATGGAAAGAGAATGATCCCATGTGGTTCTTACTAATTCCAAGACTTGAATCTTGATCTCCAAATTTACAACTAAGTTAATTAAGCTATCAGAAGTAGAAATATTATTATCTATTTGTATTAGATCCTTTGTTGAAGCTAACTCATGTTGAACTACCTCCAAATGAGGTATTTGCATGAACTGTATGGAGAAAAGTTTAGCCCTCATTCAACTAGTTGTTGTTTGTATCTTAGCTAGCCTTCCTTGTGAAAATAATAGTCTATTGTAGTGCATTGAAATTGATCCATCTAATTAGGAGATAGAGTTCCCTGAGGATTTGAAATCAGCCTCAATCTTCTCAATACTAGGTTGAAGTTCATTAGTGAATCTGGCACATCACAAAGAATATTGTATAGATCTTGTATTTTCTTCACAAGTTCTTTGAGTATACAAGTGTTGATAGTTCAACTTTTCTCAATACAATTACAGTAGAAACCTTTTCAAGTACCTTTTTCTCAAACTTATTCTCTAACCAGACCATCAATTTTTGATTTGTTTCTATATCCTCAGTGTTGACTTCCTTAATAATTTTCACTAACTAAGAGATAATAGGGGCATGTTCATCAATGTGATGAATGTCAAAAGGTGTCAAAAAATATGTCTTTAATATCATGCAACACTTGCCTTTGTTGTTGCTCTCTTTACATTTCTTCTTGTCTCTTCTTTCTTGCTAAGATGTCTAGCAAGATGATTGTTTACTCAAATGTGAGATTCTTTAAATCCCAGTCTAGAAACTCAAAGAATTAATCCAAGGCAACACATTTACCTAGACAAATTATCTTCTTCTTTTTTCCTTTTCCCTTGTAAGGAGTGCTACTTCTTGGCACAGATAAGGCTAGAGTGGGTGAAGGGGTTTCACCACTTAGTCTATCTTGTGCATCAGTGCCAGAGGCAGAAATAGTAGCACTTGGCATAATTTGTGTAATGCCTACCCCTACTTGACTTTTCTAATTTGTTTTGACCAGATTTTTTTAGGCCTATTATATTATTATGTTTTATGATTAGTAGGGTTGGATTATCAGAATTGATTAATTGTATTTCATATTCAGTCAATATATGTGTTGAGTTAATTTAGTACTAGTTATTTCATGTATGCATGATTATGATTTGATGATGATTGTATACAATGATTCTAGTTATTTATTGATGTTAGTTAGATGAACTATTTTATGCAGTTTCTATGGATACTTATGTCATGTCCCCTTTTCAAAAAAATTAAAAATAATAATCTTTTCTAAGGCAGGCAGGCCCAAAAAGGTGAAGTTTCGGAAAAAGGGGATAATATTTGGAAGCTAATGGACTAATAAATGAAAATTATTATTAAAATATGTTTTATTAACCCCTCTTGGATGTGAGTTAGGGTTATGCCCTCTTTTAAGGAGTTTGGAGGCATTTTGGGCTCATTCCCAAAACTTGATTTTTGCTCATTTCTTTGTTATTCTTCAGAGGCTGCCAAACCTGTGGAGAAGGAGACCCAAGAATGGGAGTTTGTAGGTTTATAGGAAGGCTAAGGATGGGAGTTTGAAGCCATTCCATGTGCATGCTCATGCAGAGTTTTCCTTTGTGCTGAACAGTGCAGATTTGTGGTTTTTCGAGTGTGTTTTTTGTAAGAGTTTGGTGTTTCTGGTTGAGTATTTCATATCATTTTGGGTTGCTGCTGTATTTCAGACTTTTAAATGTTAAAATAGAGCTTAATATATGTATTTGGTCATGATTATACTTCTGTGATAGATTATTAGTGTTTTTGTGGTGTTTTCGAGCTATTCTATGTTGTTTTTGGGAGCCTGATGAGCATTGTTTTTATCCTCCATTTGGGAGCTGTTGTGTAAATGTTATACAAATCTGAAAATGTCATTTTGTAGACTTTTATGCTTCTAAAATTTCTATAAGAATGTCCACTTTCAGATTTACTAATAATATGTGAAGTTGTGAAGTTTTTGGCACTATTTCCGGCATACCCGATTTGGGGTTTATTGAGAAATTGGTGGATCTTTGAAAGATTGATTGTTTGATCTTAAAGATCTAATTAGAGGCTTGAAATATCATATAAAATCAGAAAAGGGAAATTTCAGTGGTATCAGAGCTATGATCTTGCCAGCCTGAGGGTTTGTAGAAGTTTGCATGTCAGTTTTGACAACTACCCAAATCTTGCATGTCAAAATTTATGGTTGCATGCTACTTCTAATAATTTGCATGTTAGTTCTTGGTGAATTTGGTGGTTTCATGTTGCTTCTAATCAGATGCATGTCAAAATCTATGGTTGCATGCTACTTCTAATCATTGCATGTTAGTTCTTGGTGAATTTGGTGGTTGCATGTTGCTTCTAATCAACTGCATGTCAAAATCTATGGTTGCATGCTACTTCTAATCATTTGCATGTTAGTTCTTGGCATTTGAAGAAGTTATAACCTATTGGGGTTACACTCTACTTTATCCAGAATGGACAGGTATAGTACAGAGTCTCAGAGGACATGATCTTGGACAATTGATATCCAGAGTCAGAACAATAAGAAGGATGGTTATTTAGACATTCGAGATAAACATAGGAAAATAAGCCATGACATGTTTGAACAATTGGTTGAGCACCACCGTATGATGAATTACATGTGGTCTGACTTAGCTAAGGTGGATAAGTTGACTGAATTTCTATTTGGCAGATTTTCTCATAGGGCAGATGACACAATTACCAATAATTTGCATGAGGAGTTTGAGAAACTAGCTTATAGCCAGGCAGAGGTCTTAGATTCTACTCTTCCACAAGAGGTAGTGGGTTTAGATGATGATTATGAGGATGTTGTTGTGCATGATGGTGAGATACTTGGTAGAGATGAGAAAACATTGAGTATTCATGACTTTGTTGAGAAAGAGTACCAGGCACAGTTAGATGCTTCATCACATGAGGTTGAGGCAGGTAGTACTTCACATGATCTGTCCAGCCAGTTGAAGGTGGAAAAAGATAGTATTGTGACTTTATTATCTCATCATGATAGGTATGTGGAGTTAGTTGGTATTGGTCATATTACTCAGGTGAGGAGTTTTCTTGAGTTACCAGCTGATTCTAGTTTACGGATATGGACTCAAGATTTTTATATTGGCATTTGGGATTTAGTTGACTGGAGATCTTTAACACTTTTTGGTAGTAGTGTTTGTTTGGGTACTATCATGGATTTGATTAGCAGATTGCACGGTGTTGTCTTTTCTTGTGCCAGCAGCTTATCCAATGTTGGTATTAGTTTTTACACACCGGTGTTGGGTTTTGTTCATATATCTAGTTGACCATACTTGCTGGAATGTGTTGATGATCTTTCATATTTGGCAGTGTGTACAGATGAGTCCTAGGATCATATTGGCATTGATGACATCCAGGAGGATGCAATGGGCAATTTTGAAGACTTAGTTTCCTTTGGAGTTTCTTTTGGTATAGAGAAGTTGGACAGCAGTGCTATAATTTTTGATAGTCCGTATGTTGATATGAGCTTTGGAGTTGATTCACAGGATATGGATGGTAATACTCTAAAGACCAGTAACTTTGAGGATACTCTTTTAGACAGTGTGTTAGAGGAGGTTTGTAGGAGACAGTCTAGCCAGTGCCATCATGTGTCTAGTCAGTTGAGAGTTAGTGAGCGAGACATTTCTATCACTTGCCAACATTTTGACGCTGCTCATTAGTTGTTAGCAGTTTATGGATGGGGTTCTCCTACTAGTGATGAGCAAGTAGGCAGTTATCTTTCCTTGACAGAGTTCCACTCTTTATGGGAGGCTATCCAGATTCTAAGACAGAATTATATGTAGTTGGTAGCCGATAGAGATTATCTTATTGAGTGGGGGAGTATAGCATATGATGCATTATTGGCCAAGGAAGATGAGGTGAGTGAGCTTACTCAGCAGCTTGAGGTGACTTTTGAGATTCTTGAGAGTACATAGTTGGCTTTCAAGGAGTCACAATTTCATTTGGCTAAGGTGACCATGGAGTTAGAGCAACTACAGTCTTTACCAGATTCTATATAGTGACAAGCTATGGTGTCTAGTGATCTAAGGATGTCCATGGTTGAGTTTGTCAAAGACAGTGGAGATGGGGATGCATCCATCCTTGATACTAACCTTGGCATATCAGGTTTGTCCCCACTAGAGTTAGGTTCAGTTGAGTTGGGTGTTACAGTAGATTGTTGTAGTATGCCTGACATGGTGGTGACCTTTAGTACTAATGGCATAAAGACTAGAGATGTTGTATCAAAGACCATGTGTGATGTTGGTGAGCTGACAGTTGGCATGGTTCCTACTAGTAATACTACTCCCTTGGCGATGTCTTCAGAGGTAGTAATTAGTTCCAACTTGGTTAGTGATCAATTCTAGTTAGTTACATCTAGATAGCAGTCTGAGCCACTGACTAAGATTGGTGCATTCTATCAACATTACATTGTGAGGTATGCTCATCAATTCACCTTTGATGACCATGTTGATGATATGATGATACAGAGATGTACTTTGGTTCCTAGTGCTTATCATCAGTTATGGGATAGTTTGACGCCTCAGGATGAGAGTTGTGATGGGCATGACATGGTGATAGGTTCTATGGTTGACAACTTGATAATACATGACTTAGAGCAAGAGTTTGGGAGTGATGCTTCAACGGTTGTTGTTATTGATTCTACTCCTTTGGCTATGACATCTCCTGACTTAGCTGGTGATTAGACACAGTGGGCTGTATCACTTGTTCATGGGGTGCATGGGAGTTATGGTTATGAGATAGTGGACAGTGATCTACAGAGTTGTATTGACTGTAGGAGCTGTATAGTGTGTGGATTCTCTATACTTGGTATAGTTTCATTCGGGAGCTTTCACCATTGTTGTAGAGTTGGATTGTACATTCCGTATAGGCCAGTGGGATTCATTGATGGTATTTATTGTGTTGGCAATTTGATTTGTCCACTTTACTTGGGTTTTGATGTTCTAAGAGTTTGTGTCTCGTGGGTTTCTAACTGTGGAAGTTGTGACTTTGGAGTTTGGTTGAGCAGTAATTGTCAGTTTGATTATGGATTCCTCTTGGTTATATTGTAGAGGATATTGCAGGAGCCTGTGTTAATTGAGAATAGTATAGTTCATGACTACATTTGGGATCTAGGTGGATTGATTGGTTTATTGTTCAACCATTGCTTGAGGACAAACAATATTTGGAAGGGGAGGACTTGTCATGTCCCCTTTTCAAAAAAATTAAAAATAATAATCTTTTCTAAGGTAGGCAGGCCCAAAAAGGTGAAGTTTCAGAAAAAGGGGATAATATTTGGAAGCTAATGGACTAATAAATGAAAATTATTATTAAAATATGTTTTATTAACCCATCTTGGACGTGAGTTAGGGTTATGCCCTCTTTTATGGAGTTTGGAGGCATTTTGGGCTCATTCCCAGAACTTGATTTTTGCTCATTTCTTTGTTATTCTTCAGAGGCTGCCAAACCTGTGGAGAAGGAGACCCAAGAATGGGAGTTTTTAGGTTTCCAAGAAGGCTAAGGATGGGAGATTTAAGCCATTCCATGTGCATGCTCATGCAGAGTTTGCCTTTGTGCTGAACAGTGTAGATTTGTGGTTTTTCGAGTGTGTTTTTTGTAAGAGTTTGGTGTTTCCGATTGAGTATTTCATATCAGTTTGGGTTGCTGCTGTATTTCAGACTTTTAGATGTTAAAATAGAGCTAAATATATGAATTTGGTCATTATTATACTTCTGTGATAGATTATTAGTGTTTTTGTGGTGTTTTCGGGCTATTCTATGTTGTTTTTGAGAGCCCGATGAGCATTGTTTTTATCCTCTGTTTGGGAGCTGTTGTGTAAATGTTATACAGACCTGAAAATGCCATTTTGTAGACTATTATTTTGCTGAAACTTCTATAAAAATGTCCACTTTTAGATTTACTAATAATATGTGAAGTTGTGAAGTTTTTGGCACTATTTCTAGAATACCCGATTTGGGGTTTATTGAGAAATTGGTGGATCTTTGAAAGATTGATTGTTTGATCTTAAAGATCTGATTAGAGGCTTGAAATATCATATAAAATCAGAAAAGGGACATTTTAACTTACCCCATAATTGCATGAATATGGTGTGCATGTATGTTTGACATTTCTGATGTGGTTGAAGAAGGGAGTCATAGTCACCTACTAGTCGGGATCTACATGATGCACCACTTCTTGCCATTGCCTATTTAGTTTAGAATATACGTGTTTGTATATGCATAGATTTTGTGCAGATTGCAGGTATTGGGTATTAGCTTCCCTAAATTGCCAAGATGAGCATACCCTATCATAGTATTTCAATGGTATAAGTGGGAAGATAGCTCTTGACTTTGAATCCTAAACCCTAAGCCATTTTTCCTAAAAAGTAAGACAAGTATCTAAGTTGTCTACCTTCCAAATTTGTCAAGTGATGTAAATTCATGATTTTAACCCTTGAGTTTGATCTGGTTTTTTGAACTTTGTTATGTGTTTTCATTCAGACTTGTGCATCTTTGTTGTATTTTCTGTTATATTAAATCAATTTAAAAGAATAATTAATGATTTAATTTAATGGAATATTTATTAAAGAAATTTGATATTTAATTATATTTAATTAATTAAATAAAAGAATTAAATTTAAAGATTTTATGAAAGTTCTATTTTTGACATATTTATATTTATTTAATTTAATAATAATTCATTTAAGAGTTTTATTTTAATAATAAACTCTAAATAATATTATTAGTTGAATAAATAAATATGTTATTAAAGTGTCTCATGATTTAATAAGAGAGAGAAAACATAATTTAATAAAGTTTATTTTAATTAAATTGTGTAAAGTTTATGCATGAAATTAAAATATAATAAATTAATTAAAGAGAGAAAGCAAATGAATTTAATAAAGATATCTTAAATTGCAAAAAGTGTGCATGAAAATGTAAAAGATAATTAAATATTAAGAGAATATTGATCAGCAAGTTCCCTTATGTGATTGCACAATCAGAGCCCCAAATTTAGTGGAGAACTCTTTATCAGAGATCTAGAGCTCATTTTGCGATTACAAAGGTTTTGGGGGAGAAATTTTAGAGAAGAGGGATTTCAAAGAAAGGGGATTTCTTTTGTGCTTCATGTGATTGTCTCTTTAGCATTAGATCCAGGTAGGATCTTGTGGTTTATTTGTGCAGTAGTTGCTCGTTCTTGATTTCTCTATTTTCTTTTTTGTTTGCAAATCTGTTTTCAAAATTGAATTGAATTTGAAATTCTTATTTGTGATATTATTGTTCTACATCTTGAGATTATCTTTATGTAAATATGTGTTTAGAGTTTCTAGAATTGGGTTGAAACCTATAACGCCCCACTAAGGGATCCAAAAGAACTAACCTAAACTTTTACTAAGTTTGCCAAACATTTTTTTAAAGATAACATATAATAACAATTATAAAATAGCGAAAGCAATAACATACAATCGTACATAAGAAAACACAACAAATTAAATTCCTTAAGGATCCCAAGATGTTGAATCACATTTAAATTTAAATAATACTAAGTCCAATAAATAACACATTCAGATGAAAAAATAACTACAAGTTCAATCCATTTAAATAATATACATTTGTTCCGAATACCACTTTGCATTAATTTGGAATGCACAATCATCCATTGTACATGTCACAGGGTATAAAAGGATTGAAAGAATATACATTTATAAAATAGATTACATCATCCCTTTGGGATCCATGAAACTAAATACAATACAATAAGTTAAATCATCCATCACATAGACATAACCATCCATCAAATTACACAAAGATAGAATGCAAGGAAATGTAGAACAATAAACTCTAGCCACGACATCAATGGATGGATCTCAATGGTAAAAGTAAAAAACTCTACCATGTGACCTTGTGGTAACCCAAAATGGTCCACTCCCATCGTGTTGAGGAGATAGTCTCAAGTCCCAAATAGGATAACAATCCCAAAAATCAAAAGTAATATCTAGGTCAAGGAAAACCCTAAAAGTAATCTAACTCAAAGGTTTCAAGATAAAACGACATCTAAACCCAGAGGCAAACAAAGACACATAGGGAATCTATATTTTTAGTGGGCAAGTCTCATTGCACGAGCCAACTTTAGGGTTACTCGACTAGTCTTTTAATCATCCAACCCCCTAGTGACCCTATGTGGCATTAGTATCTTTTTGTACTGACAAGGCATACTAACGATGCATGGTCACAACCAAGCGTCCTCTCTAGTCCTATCCTAGTCTGTACTAGCACTCGAGGCATGGGCGAGGAAAGACAAAGACTCTTATTAGGTTCATTTTACTCTCATTTAGTGTAGTGTTTTCACTTATTAACTACTTACAATGGTGTAACACCCTGCCAAGGGATCCAAAAGAATTAACCTAAAGTTTTACTAAGTTTGCCATACAATTTTTTTTTTTAACAAGAAAGATAGATCATTCACATCAAACATATAGTAGCGAAAGCAATAACATACAATCAAATCAAAGCATAGATAATAGGTTACATTCATTAAGGATCCCAAGACATTGAGTCACATTTAAATCTAATTAATACTAAGTCTAACAACTACCACATCCACATGAAAGAATAATTAAAAGTCCAATGTCCATAATATACATTTGTTCAAAATGCCTCTTGGCAAATGAAATCTAGAATGCTCAATCGTCCACTGTACATGTTATAGGGTATGAAAGGCTAAAATAATATACATATGTAAAAATAGAAATACATCATCCTCTTTGGATCCATGATACAAATACAATATAATAAATGAAACTAATAACATACATGATACATCCATCCATCATAGAACACAACTATCCATCATAAAACAACACTAACTAAGTGCCTAGTTCCTCACAACCGTCAATAGCATCATAAGACCATTGTGGGCCCTAGCCATCCCCCACACATAACATCCCAAGCAACCAACCAAATCGTCGGTACTATCGTAATAGAGACGTCACTACTAAACATACTACAACATATGCATAAGGAAATCTAACATACTAGAATAAAGCATAAGATGATCTTACAAAGTGGATAACATCACCTATCACATGCTAATCATCAATATAAGGAAATGCATCAATAAATAACATCATCTAAACATGATAAATAAGTATCCCAAGAAGCTCTAGCCACAGTGACTACGAACTGATCTCAATGGTAAGAGTAAAAAGCACTACCACCTAACCACGTGGAACCTAAATGACCCACTCCCACCATGCTAAGGAGATAGTCTCAAGTCCCAAATAGAATATCAAATCACATAACACAAATACTCTCTAAGTCTAGGAAATCCTACAAGTATACTAACTCAAAGGTTTCAACATAGATTGACATCTAGACCTAGAGGCACAAAAGACACATAGGAAACCTACTATGTAAGCGGGCAAGTGTCATCGCATGAATCACACTCAGAGTTACCCGAGTAGTCCCTTAGGACTCTTTGGTCCCTAGTGATTCCACTGTGGTCACTAGTATCCTTTCGTACTAACAAGGCATACTACAGAATGCAAGGTCATAACCAAGCATTCTCTCTACTCCCATCCTAGTCTATAATAGCACTTGAGGCATGGGTGAGAACATACAATTAACTCTTATTAGGTTTATTTAAGTTAGTATTTAGTGTAATGTTATCACTTATTAAACAACTTACAATGGGTTACCCCTAGAGCCACTTAGGGCCCTGTTCCCATTGCAAGCCACTTCCCAACACTACGTATAGATAACCTAGGCTCAATAAAAGCACAAATCAAAAATCATATAAAAATCACCTCAGCCCTATATAAGTGACTGAAAAGCATCAAAAGATAATTCACAATATTCACATCAATTCTCCATGAGTAACTAGAAAGCACTAAAAGATAATCTTAATAATCACAATAGTTCTCAACGAGCAACTGAAAAGCATAAAAAATAAATCACAAGATCCATTGGTTCTCAACAAGCAACTAAAAAGTATCCCAATAATAATACTGATCGAAGACTCCAAAATGGTCAAGTTAAATATGTCACAACATGACATCATCAAGAACAAATCTTTCAAAACACCTCAATCCTCTCAAAGTGACTGGAAAGCAAATCAAATATAACTGATCGATGACTCAAAAATGGTTAAGTCAAGTATCTCATAAACATACACCTCAGACTCACACAAGAAGACTAAAAAGCAATAGAAATCAATAATCCACAGACATCATAGAGCATGCCATCACATTACCATGGTTGGGTTTAAAAGATCAAGATCAAAACATCAACATGACATCACAAACTCATAACTCCCAAGCCTTTGGTAACAACCTAAATAGGTCAACATCTAATCAACCCCAAAACCCCAAACATAAACATCATATAGAAGACAAGGTGTAAGTTCATATTTTGGCTTGTTTTAAATCACATGGTTGGGTTAAAGATAAAGATTTCAGTTTTCTCATTTCAGTGTATATTTCAAGTGTATAAGATTCTCAGTTTAATCCACCCAATAACCCATTCATTTATTCAAACAAAAAGCACCATTACCCCTATTCGATTTTAAGTCAATCATTCAAAAATAATTGAGGGGTGATTATTTATTTAGATTATTAAATAATAAATTATTTACAATTTAAATAAAAATAATATCATTAGTTAATAAAATAAGTAAATCTAATACTTCATCAAATGATTTCTAGTTTCATTTAAACTTAATTAATTGCATTTAATTAAGTACTCCACTTAAATATAAATAATCTTCTTTCCTTCAAATACATGATAATATTAATTAATTAAATCTTTTAATTAATTATCATTAAATTCTCTAAATACACATTTTATTGATAAAGAAATAATTATTATCCTCCTCCTAATAATAATAATACTATTATTATTATTAGCCAACAATTAATATTTAATACTAATAAAATCCATTAATTTTAAAATATTTAATAATTTTAATATAATTAATAATATTTAAAATACATATAAAATAAAATTTAATAAAAAAATAAAACAAATTTTTTTTTTTTAAAATGTATTTATATTAATGTTTTAGGCCCACCGGCCTGCCACATACGTGGCTGTCACAACACTCTGCTACTGTCGCAGCATAGTATGCTATGAAAGTAGTTGTACCTGTTGCACCAGTAGTAGAGTACGCTGCCTATCAGTGGTGGAGAAATAAAGAGGGGGGAGGGTGTGGGGTTTCCCCCACCCAACCCATGTTAATATATATATTTTTTAATATTATTTTTTTTTAAAACCCCGCCCCCAATCAAAACATTAAACAATTATTATTTTAAATATATTAAAATTTAATATGATTCAAATTTAACATTATCACTTTTTTTTAATAAATAAATATATTCAAACTTAAATTTTATTTAAATTAAATTAAATTCAAACATATTATTATATATATTATTTTTTAATAATTGATTTCAATATTAATCTGATAGAGAAAGTTCAACAAACCAATCAAATTTTCTCTATAAATTTCCTTATTAAATTTCAAATGCTTCTCGATTAATTTCCTCTATGACTTTCAACCCTTCTCAGCTTAATTTTGATTCTCCAAAATATACAGAACAAGGTTTTTCTGTTACTATATTTTGAATCTCCACAAACACACAAGGATATTACCATACATTCAATAACCTACAATATTGAAATATTCACAAGTTCACCACATAGAAATTCAGATCTACAATCCACAGTCACGAAGAAGATAGGAAAGGAAAATTGCATAATTAATCAGTGATCAAAACACAAGACCCTATCTGAACCTGATGCTAATATGCAACCACCCAAAGATTGTGAGAGAATTCGCTTCTATCCAAAAAATTCTCTCTAAAACTTTCCCCAAAATTCCCTTCCAAAATTTGCTTCCAAATTCGCTTCCAAAATTCGGGTCCAAATTCCTCCCCCTTGAAAATGAACCCTCAATTGGTGATAAGGAGTTCTCTCCTCAAATCAAGACACTAATTGCGCATTCACCCAAGAGGACTCCTTGCTACAAGACTCAAACTCTAAATTAACTTTTATTTGTCTTTCTTTTTATCTTTTCCATGCACGTCAAATGAATTATTAAATTACTTTATTTAATTTTCCACTTGACTTCATTTTTATTTAATTTAGTAACTTTTAAATCTCATGCGCACTTTATTAAAATATCTTTATTAAGTTCACATGTTTTATCTTTTTAATTAATTTCTTCTATTTTAATCTCATGCATAAATCATGCGAACTTAAAACTTTTTCATAATTTAATATCTTTTTTTTTTTCACTTTTAATTTATTTTCAAACGTTTAATTTGATAAATATTTATTAACTTAAATAACAATAATATTTAGCATTTATTTAAAAATGAACTCTAAATATATTATTATTAAATTAAATAAATATTATCATGTTCTATATTTATTCTTATAACTTTTATCTCTAAATTTAAATCTTTTTATTTAATTAATTTCTCAATTAATTAAATATAATTAAATATTAAAATTTCATAATAATTTTCCATTAAATTAAATCATTAATTTAATCTTTTAATTAGACTTAATTAATAGAAAATCCACCAAAGACTCATAAAGTAAAATACGAAAACCCATCATAGAAAAACACATACAAAATCAAACTAAATGGTTATAATCACAAATTAACGTCATTCGACACATTCAGAGGGTACTCAACTTAGATACTTGTCCTAATTTTCAATTAGGACAAATGTCTTAAAGGTTTAGGATTTGGACTTGATAATTTATCTCCCCTCTTTTACCATTGAGATAATGTGATAGGGTATGCTCATCCTGGCAATTCAGGGAAGGTGATACCTGGTAGTTGCAACTTGCATAAAATCCACGCATGTACAAACACAATATTCTAAGCTAAACAAGCAATGACAAGAAGTGGTGCATCATGTAGATCCTGACTAGCAGGTGACTACGACTCCCTTCCTTAACCACATCAAAAATGCCATACATAAAGAAAAAACACGCACATCATACACATGCAGTATGGGGTAAGTATCCATAAGAAGACACATAATAATCTATCTAACTAATCATCATCAATAACTGACATCACTGAATAATCATCATGCACACATGAAATATAGAGTACCAAGTAATCTCATCATATAATAAATTGAATGTAAAATAATATCTAATAATCTCAAAACAATAGTATTAATCATCAAACATAAAATTGACCTAAAAGAGTTCAACAATGATAGCGAAAATGCAAACTAGGGCAGGCACTACATTGCTAGCCTCTTTAGGGCCTTGACCTCCATTGCAAGCCACTTCCCAACTTAACATACAGATAACCTACCCTAAGCTCAGCAAGGAAGGGCTAGGGTGACTAGCTCTCCCATGACTTCTAACACCTCCTAATCTACAACCCCTAGCAACAGATCTAGAACTAGAAGTCATCTCTCCTACAACATCCAATCACAAGAATGACATCTCAGAATTCATCGTAAAACATAAGGTCACAACTCACCAACATAAAGCAAGAATCTAAAAAGTGTTATAAGTTTTCTAGTTCCATGTTCAAAAGTTGTATCATTTTAGAGCTTTTTGTTCAATAGTTTGGTTTCAAGTTTGATGTCAATTAATGATCAATTATTATTATTTTAATAATTTATATAGAAATTTATTTTGAAGTCATCTTATGATATTTAATTGTAATCCATGCAATCTCATAAGATAAGGATAATTGTGCAGTATGTTCAAACATGAGAAATGGGTTAAGTGGTAAGGGTAAAATGTAAATCTCATCTACTCGAAAACTCACATTGAAGTGAAAACTTAAATCTTACTGTTAACTTAGACTGTGTGTCTTCAAAATCAAACAAAAATATGAAACTACACTATTAACTGTATGTGTCTTATGTTTTGGGTTTGGATTGACTAGAGCGTTGACCAGTCCTAAGATGTTTGCGAAAAGCCGGGAAGTATTATTTTGGTGATTATATATGATGTTATGTTTTTGACTTTGTGTACCTTCTTGGATCAATCCTATTAGGATGATCATATTTTTGATGTTATACTTTGACTAAGTGATTTCTATACTTTTTTGAAATAAAGAGGGTAAAAACTTTATTGAAAAATAGAAAACACTAATACATAGAGATCAAAGACCAAAGGTCCCAAGAAAGAACAAAAGAATAGACCCAAACAGAGGTAAGACAACCAAAATCATCATCTGTCACCATTCTCCACTCTATCCTCATCAAGAATTCTCCTTAAGTCTAGATAGAGCTCTTGAGGAACCAACTCCCATTCCTCAATTCTCCATCCATCAGCATGCTCGGAAGCCCATTTCACCAAGCAATCAGCTACCCTATTCCACTCCCTTGGAATATGTGAAAAAGTCACCATGTCCATCAAAGAACTAATATGAAAAATTTGTTGCACAATCCTAGCCAATTGCCAATTAACATCAATCACTCTCTGTTCATTAAGCAAGTTGATCAAAACCTAGGAGTCAGACTTGCAAACTAATTTTCTCCATCCTAAAGCAAAAGATTTCTCAAGAGCAGCAAGAATAACCAAACCCTCCACTAGGTTAATGGTTTGAATCCCATCATAGATGGAAAAGATAAAAATCATTGAACCCATAACATCTCTACCAATCCTAACAATACCAGCTAGACTTGGATTACCCCTTGAAGAACCATCAGTATTGATCTTCAAGATACCCAGGGGGGGTAGCTACCATCTACCAACCCTGTCAATTTTTTGCTTCTCACGATGCCATCTCTTAGCTTTGGTTAAGACCAAAGAAGAACCCAATGTCCCTAATCTATCCACCAACTCTGTATCTCGTTTCCCCAAAGGAAAGTCCACTTCATACTTAGCCTCCACTATCTCTTGAATCATGCCTAATAACCTTTGCCAAATTTGTTTTACAAGCCTCTGCTCTCCCCAAAAAATCCTACGATTGCGCTCCAGCCAAATCTACCAAAATAAGAAGATAGGCCCCACAAACCACACCTCCTGTAGAAAAGGAGCCATAGAAGTGGGGCATCCCATCTTTTGCCAAAACTCAATCAAAGAGGAAGCATGGACATAAGGAACTACCCAAACTCCCCACTAGAAATGCCAAAGTTGCAAAGCAAAGGAGCAACGAAAAAACAAATGAGAAGAATCCTCCTCATTAGCCCCACACATGACACAAATAGAAGGGCCATGAAACCCTCTCTTCCGAATACTATCCCAAGTCAAACACTTATTCTAGGCCAGCATCCAAATAAAACAATTGCATTTTGGCCAAGAAAGCCTGTTCTAGACCTTCTTCCACCAGTGCACTTCAGGAAGAACCATCATATGAGACACCAATCTGCTATATCCAGAGGCAACCATATAGATCCCCTTAGAATTGGGAGACTAGGCAAGAACATTAGCCTCCCAGAGAGCACAACATCTTCTACTGGAGAGGATAGTTTGCAGCATAGCACATTCCTCCTGTAAATCAGCAACTGGCCATTCATCTGGAGACTTCCATTTAGCCATTTCCAACTACCCACAAGGGAAAAAGGACTTAAAATCACTCACGCGAGACCACTTGACATCCCAAAACCACTGAAAAAGATACCTTAGGTTGGGGAACTGAAAAATGATTAGGGGATAGTCATCCCAAGAGTCAAACCACAATTGGGCCTTCGCCCCATTGTTGCAAATCTAGAACAATCCATCCTTAATAAGCTTGGCCCCTTTCTTGAGAGTATCCCAGACCACAGAGCCCTTCCCTCCAAGTGGGTACCTAGAAATATCAAGATGAGGAATCCCTGGAAGATACTTCTGAGAAAGAACCATCGCCCAGCTCTTATCCTGCTCATTACACCACCGCCAGTAAAGTTTGGCAGCCAACGCCTCTCCAATCAAAGCTGACTACCTCAAACCTAATCCCCCATAATGTTTTGGACTGCATACCACTTCCCATCTAACCAAACTTCATTTGGAGGCCTCCAAGAAGCCTGCCCATAGAAATTGGTGTATCAAAGAATAAAGGTCCTTAAGAAAATCCTTAGGAGCAACCTGTAGCATGCATCTGTAAATGGGCAGAGCCTATACAACTGACTTAATCAACTGGACACAACCAGCAAAGGATAACTAGCAGTGGGTCCAATGATTAACTTTCACCCTAAATTTGTCCAAAATAACCTGCCATGACTCCCTGGGAAGCCTACTCACTAAGATGGGAATGCCAAGATACTTCAAAGGAAGACTTCCAATCTGAAACCTCAAAGTGTGGGCAATCCTCTGTTGAATAGAACCCAGAGTATTGAGGAAGTACATGGAAGATTTTCCCTCATTAATTTGCTGACCTAAAGTAGCCAGGTACACATCCAAGACCCTATAGAGATTAGATGCCTCCCTCATTGTAGCTAACCCCATCAAAGTATTGTCATCCACAAATTGCAAGTGAGTCTACGGGGGTAACGCTCCTCCTCACCTCCAGCCTTGAATAAAACCAGACTCCACATTCTACTTAATCCATCTCCCCAAGCCCTGTGCCAAAAGAATAAATAAATAAGGGGAGAGAGGGTCTCCCTGACGAAGCCCCCATGAAGCCCCAAAAAGCTCAGAATGGCCCCCATTAATAAGCACCAAGAAAGAGATTGAAGTAATACAACTCCAAACCCATTGAATCTAATCTTTTGCAAAACCAAAAGTACTAAGAGCCTGCCGTAGGAAGGACCACCTTACTCTATCGTATGCCTTCGCCATATCCAATTTGATAAAAAATGCTTTTTCTTTTGATTTGGCCATAGAATGGATGACCTCAGATGCAATAACAATCCCATTCTGAATTTGTCTGCCAGCCACAAAACCACTTTTCTCCTCGGAGAGTAAAATAGCTAGCCCCTTCTTTAACCTATCTGCAATAAGTTTGGAAATGATTTTGTAGATAACATTACATAATGAGACGGGTCAGAAATGACTCACCCTATCAACGCCCTCTTTCTTGGGAATAAGAGAAAGGAAAGCAACATTTAGAGCCCTTAACATTTGCTTATTATGTTGAGACTTGTGAACCACGACCAAGAGATCAAATTTGATGATATCCCAGAACTCTTGAAAAAACTCTATAGGGAATCCATCTGGACTAGGTGCCTTCCCTATCTTCATGTAAAAAAAAACCCCTTCAAGCTCCTCAAGCAAGATATCCCTCATGAGCTGCTGATTCATATCCTTGATCACAAGAGCAGGGATGCACGAAAGAACTTGTGCTTCCTCAAGAGACCCCCCTTGCAAGTCCTCTCTAAAGAGGGATTCAAAGTACTGGATTGCCTCCCTAAACATTTTAGGAGAGGAAGAAAGAAGCTCTCCCCTATCATTCACCAATCACATGATAGAGTTACCATTCTCCTGGCTTTCACAGAGTTGAAAAAAAAAGTTGTATTTTTGTCCCCTTCCTGGAGCCACTCAATTCATGCCTTCTATTTCCAATACATTTCCTCAAGTAGTTCCCATTCTTCAAGCAATTTCATAGCTTGAGCCTCGACCTGAAGCAATTCATCAGTTACCCCTTCCTCTCTTATCCTTCTAGTGATACCATCCAGATCTACCTAAGCTCCTGCCTTTTCATGAAATAAATTCCCAAAGTGCAAATGATTCCATCACTTGAGCTCAAATTTAACATGTTGAAGCAGCTTGGAAAAAATATACATTGAAGTGCCATAGGCTAGTCTACCTTTCTTCCACCAATTAGAGACCAAATCATGCAAAGATGAGTCCCGAAGCCACATAAGTTGGAACCTAAAAGAAGGCTTCTGTAGCACCCGAGTTGATTCTAAAGTAAGTTTGATAGGCCAATGGTCAGATCTCCTCCAATCCAAAATCTCAGAGAAAGATGACCACATCCCACCAATCCAATAACAAGAAAACAAGAACCGATCTAACCTTTCTGCAATACAAAACTCGCCACTCCATCGGTTGTTCCAGGTAAACTGCCCATTATTCGGTTTAATATATACAAGATTCAAGGATTTGATAGTGTCTTGAAGTAGCAGTGTAGAAGGCTCCAATCTACCAATACCACCCTGCTTCTCAGCCAACTCACAGATACCATTGAAATCTCTAGCCAAAATCCAAGGATGAAAGGGCAGCATACTATGAACCAACCTGATGTGGGACCACAAAGCATGTTTGCCCTGGATATCGATAGGTGCATAGATATTGGAGAATAAAATGACCTCACCTATCTTTAGGTGAGTAGCAACCATGGATAAAGAGGATTTGGAGAAAATACACCAAAGGGGTTGGATTTTTCTAGGATTCCATAAGCAAGCCAAACCTCCGAAAGCACCATGGGCACCAATGCATTGGCACTCCCCACTTCACCACACACTAGATTTCAGACCTTGCATACTCTCCACAGATAACTTGGTTTCCTGTAGGAATAGAACATCAGGACCTTGTCTTCTAACTAACTCAAGAACAACTTTTTTTTTGGAGCCACTAATCAAGCCCCTCACATTCCATGAAAAAACAATCATTTCAAGGGGCTTGAAAAAATAGCATCCAGGGGCTTAACTGCCCCTGACTCCACCAAATTTTTGCCAGCCAATTTAATCTTTTCCATATCCTTTTTTCTACCAGGTTTACCAAATTTTTCTATCCCACCCTTCTTAATATCTTTTTGCAAAATACCAAGCTTGGGAGGAGGCTTATTCTTCGCCACTGAACATGAACCAATGTGTTGTCCAAGAGTCAGAGAGTTCATACCTGCAGTGGAAACAATAGCCAGGGGTTCCTGCATCTCAAAAGTCCCCTTTTGCTGATCAACATCCAATTGCTGACACTCCTCCCCTAGAGGATTGATAGTAGACTCAATAATATGATCATCTTGAGCTAAGTCCATAAGCCCTTGATCCAAATTGATCAAACCCGAGTTCACCTCTTGTTGGCTAAGCTCATCCAGAACCTCAAATCTGTTAAAGGTATCATCCTGCCTTTCTTTAAAGGACCTCTTCAGACCCCTGTTCCTATTTCGAGCCCTGACCAGAACAAAACCATCAGAAGCCCTTGCCTCTATAGAAGCAATGCACTTCCCTTTATCTACCTCAGGAGGCTTGATCTCAGGCTGTGATGAAAGAGATTCTCGAGGATGATTCCTTGGGCATCTTCGCTGCAAGTGACCATATTCTTGACAAAGGCAACAATGAAATGGAAGAGTTTCATAATCCAATTGCTACACCTAGGAATGAGAATTCACACACATCTCTATTGCATCTGGTAAGGGTCTACTAAGTTCAATTTCAACACAAATGCGAGCAAAAGACATTACCTTTTTACCCAAGGTCTGCGATGAAGTCCCTATAGGTTTTCTAGGCACAGAGACCAAAAGATGTAGCACATCCTCTCGACAGCGTTCAATCAGAAACCTCGGTAGGCGAACCCATACTGGGACACAATTAGGTAGCTCCTTTGCAGGGTTGAAGCTTGCATGCCACGACTTGATAAACAACCCAACCTTATTGTGGAAATAAGGACCTCCCTCAAACACCCTATTACGATCAGCAATACAGTTGAAAGTAACCATGAAATAACTGTTTGCTAGCAACATTATTTCCATTTCCCCTTACAGATCCTAGGTCCTCTGAGCCCAAACCTCAGAGAATTGCAAGGACACCCTCATCCATAAGAACTTACAATAAAGGGAATTGTGTGAATAATATTCAACATCATCCGCAATCATTTCAACCGAGACCACCAATTTTGGCCTCTCCTTGCACCTTTCAAGATAACCATTGGTCTTCGTGATCCTCGAACCATTAGATAATACCAAATCAACATTCCTAGTGTTTAGAGTGAATATATTGTTATCAAAGGTTTTCATCCCTTGATTTCAAAACCTAGGGCCTAAAGTCACCCTAAAATCCATTCGAGGGCTCAACATAGCTGTTTCCCCCCTAACATCCACCATTTGCATAAGCCAAGAATGGGAAGGGTAAACCCTCCACCCTTAAACCAATTCCACCTAATTTCAGTGCTACCCTAACACTCCTCCGTCCTTCAAAACAACAAACAGAACAGAGCCATGGGAAAACAAATCCCAAATGGCTCTGTCCATTGCCCACATATAGCAGAGAACAGTAGGGACATAGAAAACTATCCCCATGTACAACAAGAAGTCTCTTCCCCTGAAGCATGACCCAGACCTCAGCTCAACAAGAAGAACCACCCAGAAAAATGCCCTTCAAACCCCCAAACACCCACCTATGTAGCAACCAAATGAAGCAACAGAACGGAGCTAGGGCATGGGTGCCCTAGCTCATGACCCAGTCTGCACGGCCATAATTATCTTTTCTAATTTCTATACTTTTCAGTTGCTTGTTTAGAGAACAAATGTATGGCTTTGGTCTTTTGAGATCTTTTTACTTTGTTGAGCTTAGGGTAGGTTATCTGTATGTTAAGTTGGGAAGTGGCTTGTAATGGAGGCCAAGGCCCTAAAGAGGCTGATAGGTAATCCATTGTAAGTTGTTAATAAGTGGAAACACTACACTAAATGAGAGTAAAATGAACCTAATAAGAGCCTTTGTCTTTCCTCACCCATGCCTTGAGTGCTATTATAGACTAGGATGGGAGTAGAGAGGATGCTTGGTTGTGACCATGCATCGTTAGTATGCCTTGTTAGTATGAAATGATACTAGTGCCACATAGGGTTACTAGGGGGCTAGAGGATTAAAAGACTAGCCTAGTAACTCTAGAGTTGGCTTGTGAAATAAAACTTTCCCACTAATAGTATAGATTCCCTATGTGTCTTTGTTTGCCTCTAGGTTTAAATATCATTTTATCTTGGAACCTTTGAGTTAGATTAGTTTTAGGGTTTTCCTTGACCTAGATATTACTTTTGATTTTTGGGATTGTTATCCTATTTGGGACTTGAGACTATCTCCTTAGCACGGTCGGAGTGGACCTTTTTGGGTTACCATGATGTCAGGTAGTAGTGTTTTTTACTTTTACCATTGAGATCCATTCGTTGATGCCATGGCTAAAGTTTCTTGTTCTGCATTTCCTTGCATTCTATCTTTGTGTATTATGATGGATGGTTATGTCTATGTGATAAATGATTTTACTTATTGTATTGTATTTAGTTTCATGGATCTGAAAGGGATGATGTAATCTATTTTACAAATGTATATTATTTCAAGCCTTTCATACCCTACGACATGTACAGTGGATGAGTGTACATTCTAAATTAATGGCAAGTGGAATTCAAAACAAATGTATATTATTTAAATGGATTGAACTTGTATTTATTCTTTTATGTGGATGTGTTATTTATTGGACTTAGTATTATTTAAATTTAAATTTGATTCAACATCTTGGGATCCTTAAGGAATGTAATCTATTGTGTTTGCTTATGTATGATTGTATGTTATTGCTTCTGCTATTTTATAATTGTTGTTATATGTTATCTTAAAAAAAAAGTTTGGAAAACTTAGAAAAACTTTAGGTTAGTTCTTTTGGGTCCCTTAGCAAGGCATTACATCTGGTATCAAAGCTCAAGTTCTACATTGGGAGCTTTGGGCATATTGGAATGCCACTAGGTGTTAACTAGTTAAACTAAAATGAAATTTAAAATTTTATGTATATCTATTTCAACTGAAAACTTGAACTAAGTTGAACTGAAATAGAAATCAAACTATTAGTTGTATATTCTCAAACTTAAACACTTAAACTTCAAAACTAAAATATATTTAAACCTAGAATAGGCAAAACTAAAAATTGAACTTGTACTATTTTCAAAACATGTGTCTTTTATGTATGCCTTATAGTAGTATGTTTTATGGTTATTATAGCATCTTTTTATCTTGGATATTATTGTAGGATAATATCTGGGACAAGATCTTTAGTTAGAGGTTGTAGCCTAGGCCATGGTAGAGGTTGTGGATGAGGCAGAAACATCAGTCTACATGAGTCTGTCCATGAAAGCCTTAATAAGGAAGAGGATAGGGAAGAGTACATCAGTGCACATCAGTAAGAGAACCATAGAGCACAACAAGCTAAATCAAAGGAGGTTGACCTAAGGAAAATGATGAAGACCATCATGGATCGCCTACCTCCTCTTCAAGGTGTTGGTAAGGATGGAGCACACCAGATAGGGAATGATCATAGACCTAGGTCTAGGAGCCCTCAAAGGGACTAATAAAGATCATTGTAGGTACTCAAATGAAGGACCTTTAGAGGTCCAAGGTCAAACCCTCAATGGGTTGGGTTTAGGTTATGTAGTTGAGCAATGGCTTATTGTTCTTGATAGGGTTTTTTCTATATAGGACTTTGACTCTAACATCAAAGTGAGGTTTTCTATTACCAACTTGGAACTCATTAGCCACATCGTGGACTATCAAAGAGAAGAAACTAGGTATAAACATGAACAATGTCACATGGGAATTATTTCTAGAAAACTTTTGTGAGAAATTCCTACTAGAGGAATGGAATTAGTAGAGAGCAGATGAATTCCACAACCTAAGATAGCTCACTATGACCATAGTAGAGTATGAGTGCAAATTCTATGAGCTCATGCCCTATGTGGGAATTAGTGATAACCCAACACAGTTGGCACATCATTTCATTAGAGGCTTGAACAACTTTCTAGTTGGGGGTGTTAATGTTTTTGAACCTAAAACCCTCAAAGATACAATACATCGAGCCATACTTGTAGAGCAGAGTGTTAACCTAGGACATGGGGGCTTTGTGGGAGCACCTACAATATCAATATCCAAGGGTAACCACAGCTCAAGTGGAAGCATGAAACCTCCTTTTGATAAGGGAAATCATAACCAACAAAAACCTCAACAACAACAACAATAGAAGGGATCATACCCTTAGGCACAAAGTGGTGGTGGTGGTTCCAATGCTAAGAACTATCGTAAAACTCAACACAACAAGAAAAATTAGAATACTTAGCCTGCACAAAGCAACCAGTCTTTTATTAGTAAGGGTAGCCACCAGTAGTCAAGTACACCTCCAGCAAGGAAGGGATTTGGCAGAGGCACAAGATGTTATTCTTGTTGATAGTTTGGACACATTGCAGCCTACTACCCACAACATACATCCAACTATTCAAGTTCTAGGCTAGCAACATCTAATCCTACAGTTAAAGATGTAGGTAAAGCTCATAGGGTATTTGCGAAAGTGGATCACCATTAAGAAAAGCATCAAGGGACCGTGGTTGAGACTACAGGAGCTATCCAAGGTACACCTCTCTCTGTCTTGTTTGATTTACATGCCATGGACTCTTTTATTTCATCATCCTTAGTTGCTAAATGTAAGTTGGAAGCAGTTAAGAAAGGTTTGGGTTGCAAAGTGGAACTAGCCTCAGGCACTAGGGTTTCCATAGTTTCTATAGTACAAAAGTGTGAACTAATATTAGGAGGGTTTGTGACATCAGTTGACCTTTGGGTCATTCCTCTTGGCTCTTATGATGTGGTCTTAGGTATAGATTGGCTTGGCTCTCATAGAGCTATTATAGACTGTAGGAAAAAGATCATTTTGTGTCAGGATGATCAAGGGAAGGATGCAGAGATAATGGGTATCTAGAGACCTATAACTCTATAGATGATATCTACTATGCAATTAAAGCAGAGCTTTCATAAGGGATGTCAGGTATTTGCCATTATGGTAAGCGAGATGGAAGAAGAAGACCCTATAGGAAAGACTATAGACCACCCTATTCTACAAGAATATGTAGATATCTTAGATATCTTTCCTAGCAAGATTTTGGGCATGCCCCCAAAGAGAGATATTGATTTTAGCATTGATCTTATTCCAGGAGCAGAGCCTATTTTTAGAGCTCCTTATCATATGACCACTCAAGAATTGAGTGAGTTGCACCTACAGCTTGAGGACCTTTTGGCCAAGTGTAGTATTTGGCTGAGTGTATCTCCATGGGGAGCTCCAGTGCTCTTTGTGAAGAAGAAGGATGATTCATTGCACCTGTATGTTCATTATAGATGGCTCAACAAGGTGATAATAAAGAACATGTATCCTTTACCAAGGATTAATGATTTATTTGATTAGATTAAGGGAGCTACAATGTTCTCCAAAATTGATCTTAAGTTAGGATACTATCAAGTTTGCAATCGGGATGTTGACATTCATAAGACTGCTTTTCAAACTCACTATGGGCATGGAGTTCACAGTAGTTCAATTTGGATCGACAAATTATGCATTAGTTTTCATGTGTTTGATGAATGGAGTGTTATGTTCCTATCTTGATCGATTTTTACTTGTGTTCCTAGATGATATATTGATATATTCTAGATCCCAGAAGGAGCATACCGTACATCTACATTTGGTTTTGCAATGCTTGAGAGATAATCAACTTTATGCCAACTCAACAAAGTGTGATTTATTTCAATCAGAGATACAATATTTAGGGCATATCATATCAGGTGAGGGTATCTCTATAGAACCTACAAAGATTCAGGCAATGGTAGATTGGCCCACACCCACTACCATGTCAAAAATTTGTAGTTTCATGGGTCTAGTTGGTTATTATTGCAGATTCATCCAAAACTTCTCCAGAATAACACATCATATCACTTCCCTTAAGAGGAAATGAAAGAAGATTTTATGGATAGAGAAATGTGAGGAAGCATTTTAGAAGCTCAAGGAGCTTTTTAATAGTGCACCTATCCTATCAGTACTTGATCCAGTAGGTGACTTCATGGTTTGTAGAAATGCTTCCCTAGAGGGGATTGGAGTAGTATTAATGCAGGATGGATGGGTGATTGCATATGAATCATGCAAACTCAAGGATCACAAGCTAAATTACCCTACACATGATCTTGAGTTAGCTACAATAGTTCATGTTGCAGTGAGATGGAGACACTTCTTGTTGGGACACATATTTGAACTTCATAGTGATCATCGCAGTCTACAGTACAGATTCATGCAACCTAATCTGAATGCTAGGAAAAGGCATTGGATGAAGTTTCTTTGTGAGTATGACTTCGAGGTGAAGTATATTTAGGGAAAGGGTAACATGGTAGCTAACACTATATTTGACTCTTAGTGTGGATTTGAGGAGCCATAGACTTCAGGCACTTCCTATAGATATTTGGTATCAGGAGGTGAACAAAGAGATAGATTCAGGGAGACCATTGGAGGGTAGGTTTTCAGGTTATGTTTTGGAGTCAAATGGCCTTTTGTGATATTTAGGAAGGATCTATGTACCACTACTAGATGATCTTCATACATTGATCCTATCAGAGACTCATTCTGCACCTTAATCGGCACATCCAAGTGTCAAGAAGATGCATGCAGATTTGTGATGTCTATACTATTGGACATGAATGAAGCATGATATCGCTGCTTTTGTGGCTAGGTGTCTTGAGTGCCAGAGAGTCAAACTAGAGTGCCAACATCTAGTACGGATTTTACAGTAAAATCTCATTGCTTCATGGAAGTGGGATATCATCTCTATAGATTTCATTATAGGATTGCATATGACTTCTCATCAACATGATGCTATCATGGTCACTGTTGATCGGTTGACTAAGGTAGCACATTTTTCACTGATGAGGTCATCCTACACAATAGCTTCTATAGCTAATGTCTTCATGCATGATATCATGAGATTACATGATATTCCCCAAAAGATCATTTCTGATAGGGATCCTGTATTCACCTCTACATTTTGGACATCACTGCAACATGATCTTGGAGCATAGTTGAATTTTAGCTCTACGTATCACCTAGAGACAGATGGTCAAACTAAGAGAGTGAATCAAGTTCTGGAAGATTTTTTAACGATGTGTGTGATGGATAGACAAACTCTTTGGGAGGATTATCTTTACCTAGTGGAGTTTACTTATAACAATGGATATCACAGTTCTATTGGGATGACACCTTTTTAGGCTTTGTATGCTCATCCTTGCCATGCACCTTTGAGTTGGGATAGTCTTGAGGATGACATCTTGTTGGGTCTTGAGATGCTTTGAGAAATGGAGCAACAGGTAGTGTGCATCCATGAGCACGTGTCTATAGCATAGGATAGATAAAAGAAGTATGTCGATGCTCATAGGATGAATAAACAATTTGCAGTAGGTAAGAAAGTTTTCTTGAGAGTGCATCTACAAAAGATTTTGATCCATTATGGAAAGGGTTCAAAACTAGCACCTCGCTTTGTGGGACCATTTGAGATTTTGGAGAGGATAGGTCCAATTTCCTACCATATTGCATTGCTACCCAGCCTAGCTCATGTTCATGATGTTTTCCATGTTTTTATACTTAGAAAATATATTCCTAATGTGATATATGTCTTGATTGGAATGTGTTACAAGTAGAGGATGGGTAGCTAGCTTTGGAGCCAGTTTGCATCCTACAACAGTGGGATTTGACCCTCAATAGTCAAACCATAGAGAAGGTAAGGGTCCAATGGGACCCTATTGATAAGTCATTAGCTACATAAGAGGATGCATCTCGTTTACGAGATTTATATCCCTACTTGTTTACAGGCTTCTAGGAGTAAGCCTAAGTTTGGGGGGTGGGGGTGGATGTAGTGCCTACTCCTAGTTTACTTTTAGTTATTATTGCCAAACTCTTTTAGGCTAGTTTATGTTTATTCTTGTTGATTAGTAACATTATTTTCTGGATTATTGGATATTTTTTCATTCATAGTTGATTATATGATGAGACTACTTTGGTACTAGTTATTTCATGTATGCATGATTATACCTTGATGATGATTATTTACAATGATTTTAGTTATTTAATGATATTAGTTAGATGGATTATTTATACGAGTTTTATACAGATACTTACCCTATACTGTATGTGTATGGTGTGCATGTATATTTTCTTTATGTATGGCATCTTTGATGTGGTTAAGGAAGGGATTCATAGTCACCTGCTAGTCGAGATCTACACGATGCACCACTTCTTGCCATTGCTTGTTTAGTTTAGAATATATGTGTTTGTACATGTCACTAGTACATTTGAGACCATTTTTTGACCATTATTGGTCAAAATTTTGACCAAACTTTGACCAAATTAGTCCAACCCATTGGTCAAAATTTTGACCAATATGTTGGTCGAAAAAACTCCATAGCCATGGTGCAAGTTCTGCCAGGAATTGGTCAAAATTTTGACCAATGAAGGTAGAAAATTTCGACCAATATAGGTAGAAATTTTGACCAATGATGGAAAAACATTTTGACCAATAAAGGTAGAAATTTTGACCAATGAAGGTCAAAAATTTTGACCAATAAAGGTAGAAATTTTGACCAATGAAGGTCAAAAATTCCAACCAATGAAGGTAGAAATTTCGACCAATGAAGGTAGAAATTTTGACCAATGAAGGTCAAAAATTTTGACCAATGAAGGTAGAAATTTCTACCAATAGGTAGCTGTAATTTTTTTTCAGGCATTCTATAAAACAGTCACATGCCTTGCATATGATATGACATTTTGCATGCATCTTGCACTCTCTCATCTGGCTGATGATGGATTACGGAGAGTGATCTAAAACCATGATGCTAAAAAACACACACAATCAAATCCAAAATGAACTTGCATTACAAATGGATTGTGGAAATCTGATATTGTTAATTTTGCATGCATGTCTACCAGGACAAATATATGTTTAAGTTGTGATTGTCCTGGTAGACATGCATGAAATTTTACCAATATCAGATTTCCACAATCCATTTGTAGTGCAAGTTCATTTTGGATTTGATTGTGTGTTTTTTAGCATCATGGTTTCAGATCACTCTACATAATCCATCATTAGCTGGATGAGAGAGAGTACAGGATGCATGCAAAATGTCATATCATATGCAAGGCATGTGAACTGTTTTATAGAATGCCTGGAAAACATTGACAGTAACTAATATGGAAAATATATAATTAGTTATATGATTGAGACAAATCATGTGCCAGTGAGTTGGTCAAAATTTTGACTAGAAATTTTTTGAAAATTTGGTCGAAAATTGGGTCAAAATTTGATCAATGAAGGTCAAAAAATGAACCCAAATGCACTAGTGCAAGTATGCTCACCAAGTTGACTCTTTGAGTTCAATCATCAAGTCACCCCCCCAAAGTGACTCATCAAGGTTAGTCTTTAGGTCTGCTCATTGAGCTTTCTTACCAAGTCAACTCACCATGTCATGTCTCTAAGTGGCCTCACTAAGTTAGCTCGCCAACTTGCCCCACCAAGTTTCCACTTTAAGCCCACTCACCATGTTAGATCGCTAGGCTGACTCCCCAAGTCAGCTCACCAAGCTGACAATTGAATTACACTCACCAAGTCGACTCTCTAAGTTCGCTCACCAAGTCTACCCCCTAGGCCAACTCTCCATGTCAGCTCACCAAGTCACCCCCACCTAGTCACCTCAACAGTTGACTCATTAAGTCAACTCATGAAGTCAACTCACCCAGTGGTTTTACCATCTTTCCCCAGCAAGTGGGCTCACTCAGTGTGCTTATGAAGTTGCCCCATAGAGTTGCTTCTCTAAGCTCGCTCACCATGTAAACTCACTTGGTCGGCATGCCAAGTTGACACTTTAAGTTTTCTCATCAAGTCACCCAACCAAAGCACCTCATCAAGGTCAGTCTTTAAGTACACTTAGTAGGTCAGCTCACCAAGTCACTTCGTGAAGTTGCGTCACCAAGTGGCCTCGATAAGTTAGCTCACCAACTTGCACCACCAAGTCGTCACTTTAAGTCGACTTGCCATATCAGCTTGCTAGGTCGACTCCCATAGTCTGCTTGCCAAGCTGACAATTCAAGTACGCTCACCAAGTCAACTCTTTAAGTTTGCTCACCAAGTTCACCCCCTAGGTCAACTCTCCAAGTCAGCCCACCAAGTCACCCCCATCGAGTCACCTCAATGAGTTGACTCTTTAAGTCAGCTCACCAAGTCTACTATTCAAGTACGCATGCCAAGTCAGCTTGCCAAGCCCACCAAGTCATGTCACCAAGTCGATTATTCGAGTACAGTCACAAAGTTGACTCTTTAAGGTCGGCTCACCAAGCTAGCCCACCAATTCATGTCACCAAGTCAGCTCGCCCACATGTCCCACCAAGTCCCCAAGTCTGCTCGCCAAGCAAACAATTCAAGTGTGCTCACACAAGTCGACTCTTTAAGTTTTCTCACCAAGCCTATCCCCTAGGTCAACTCTCCAGGTCAGCTCGCCAAGTCACTTCCACCTAGTCACATCAATGAGTTGACTCTTTCAGTCAGCTCACCAAGTCTACTATTCAAGTACACACGCCAGGTCGGCTTGCCAAGCCAGCCCACCAGGTTATGTCACCAAGTCGATTGTTCAAGTACGCTCACAAAGTTGACTCTTTAAGTTCGCTCATCAAGTCACCCCACCAAAGCACCTCATCAAGGTCAGTCTTTAAGTTCACTCACCAAGCCAGCTTGCCAAGTCGCCGCACCAAGTTGAATCACCTGTCGCCTCACCAAGTGGACTTGCTAAGTCGACTTGCCAACTTGCCCCACCAAGTCGACTGTTCAAGTATGCTTGCCAAGTTGACTCTTTGAGTTCAGTCATCAAGTCAACCCACCAAAGTGCCTCATCAAGGTCAGACTTTAGGTCTGCTCATCGAGCTTGCTCAAATAGGAAAGCTTCTTTGCAAAAAATACACAGAACTGAACCAAAAGAACTTTCATTGTAACTTCAATCAGTCTGATAGGGACTAATTTAGCCTCACATTATTGAAATTTTGTCATATCAAAAGTAGTATGCTGATAATTTCTTTGGTAGTACATATTTTGAGTTTTTTACAGTTGGTAGTTTACTTGGAGTTAAATTTGTTTAGACCTCTCAACAAATTTTAATGTCTAACTCCTTAGAAATCTTCTCCTACGTTCTCTTCTTGTTATTCCAAAGCTATGTCAAGTGGAGTTGAAAGCAAATGACCCAGATATGCTTCAAAAGGTGACTAATTTGTTGAGAATGACCTGATTTAAAATAGAAATGTTAAATTTAGGGAAGTGACACACTCCAAGATTGAGGATGCTAATTCTTGTATCCTCTTATGAGTTGCACTAAGTTCATGTTTATCACCTGTGCATGGTCATTTATCTGTGTGTGACAGGCAACACTCTTCTTGAGCCTTGTATCCTTGTGGACCAAAATTTCCCAACAAATTTGATGTCTCTACTTCAAACAATAGACTCAGAAAGCCCAAAGTAGACCCTATGCATTAGCAAAGAACATCACTCAACATCTTTGTTGCTTGATAATCTTTCTTGCAAGGAGATGGCATTCACATTTTGCTAAAATCTAACTACTGCCACAAACAAATAATCCTACATTGTCCTGAGATACATACCTGGGTTCTCCTTCAGCTGCTCCATCCTAGGACATCCTAGGAATAAATGTCTAGGAGAATTTGACATTAATTATAGAGGCATTAAAATTTTTTTGAACTTTTTCTACAAGCCATAATTTTGTTCTCCTTGATTGCTCTAGTTTTGTCTAGGCCTTGTGCATTTGGTGACACCCAAGTAGTTCTTGAAAGAGATGGCTAATTAGAAATTTGGTCTGAGGGCTCCCATATTTAGCCCATAATTCTAAAGATTTTTTATCTAGATCATCAAAAAACATAATGATAAGAGTAAATCCAAGGGACAACTTACTGCAATTGTGGCTATTTGGCTATGATCTCCCCACTCGGCCAAAAATGTCAAAATCAATGCCTGCACCAAACACATTAAAACTGTACCTATCACAAAAGGAAAACCAGTAGAACCCATGAAAGCACATAAACATTGCTAATGATCTCATGAGCCAAAAAAAGCATATAAAACTGCAAAGAGACATCACTTGTTAACAATCATAATATAATGCCATATATTAGCTAGTCGACCATGACATCCAAAGGAAAGAGCAAAACAATGGTTTCAGTATATCATCAACTAATATATGAAGGTAAGAGCCTTGAGGGAACCTGCTTGTAGTCTATTTCATGCCTCCTTGGCATAGTAAATTTATCATCCTTCTTAAGGTTAGTGACTAGGAAAGAAGTACGGAATTAGGACATATGTATTATGAATCAATGACTATTCCTTAATTTGATTTAAAAGCATAGTGACATACGATTACTCATTGGGAATTAGAATTTTCTACTAAAGAATGAAGAGAATTGCATTTTCAAAGAAACAAAGGGGATGTTGGTCTCACCTGGCTCTTAACATTGCACAAATTTGGTCCCATAAATCCACGATATCCCTTCTGGAGATGTACTTTGATCCTGCCTCCCGTTCGTTAATGCACAACAAATGTCCAAACCCATTTGAATGTATCATTCCATGCAAAAGATGGGTTTGTGAATATAAAACACTGGTTGTGGGCACAACCTCTATGCAACAACTAGAGCATCTCTTCTGGTTTACATGCACCATTTCCTTACAATTGTGACATGACATGGTTGCTCCATTTATTCCATCAATTTTGAATATCTCTGATATTGTAGCTGGTATGATGAAGTGATACTGTTGCTTCGCAACTAAATGGTGGCTCCATCCTGACACCATTTCACCATGCAAAATACAAAATCAAATCATCCCACTTCATTGAAAGTAAGAACTTCCATTAATGTTTTTAGATCAAACCAAGATGAGGAAACTATTGAATCATGTACATCAAAAATAACCACCACAACTTACTGCTTAAAATCTACATCGCATTGTTCCTCTCCCTTTAATGTTATGAGCCACACTATGTTAAGTTTATTTATTAAAACCCACATTTATTTGTTTTTCCCCCCTGTGCTAAATGAGTTTGCAATGAATCACCAAGCTCCACTTTTAATTCTTATCAACATCTTTTTCATAGAACTACAATCAAGATCTTGTTGGAGAACTGTCTGTCCAATATTATATGTACTCTATCCTTGTCATAAATTTGAAGAATTCAAATTGTCAAAGAATCATAGCTTTTTTGGGGTTTCTATATGATAGATAATCATATTTGATGAATATTTTATAATTTACTATACATATATTTCTTCATTGGTTTGCTAGTATTGTTTAATTTTATCGTTGTATACGAAGGGGGCTAGGTGTGCCTATATAATTAGAGTGCCTAGGAATAAGACGACATATTGAGAGCATATTCCCACAGAATCAGAGTAGATTATGTAGACTGAAATGTTGTAGAGCAGTAAGAACTGGCTGGTCCAAAGGTTCAACTGTGTTGAATGAGCATTTGTATTTGTCTAAAAGACTAAAATAATTATTTGTTTTTAAGAAAAAGTGGCAAGTCACCATAATTTTATTTTAAAATGGATCTGGTTCAAAGTTTGAGAAGAAAGAGCAAGAAAGAGCAAGAGAGAAAATCTCTCATCATTGCTCAAATACAAAGGGAAATGTTAACGATTGATTTCAACAAGAAGTGAATCAGAGAACAACTAATCCTAACAAGTCAATCTGATATCCTCGTTATCCTAGACACAAGAGTCCATACTGAAATTCACCCCTAAATTGGCAAGCCAATCATCAACTTTATTGGCCTCCCCGTAGCAATGAGAAAAAGACTTAATTTGTTTAGTGTCAAAATATTGGAATTTGATTTTTTAAAATTTTTTTTTGGCAAGAACAGGTTTTATTTTATTTGAAAGAGAATAAAGATGGACTTTTTCTTGTTTGTTGGTTGGATCACTAAGGTATGATGAAGAAGAGTAAACCATCCAACTAATTTGATGACCGTTAGATTCCTTGGAACCATTAGAACATATTTGAAAAGTTTGTGAAAGAAATTCCTCCACATGCCTTCATTTCTGATGTTGTAGAAGGAAATGTGATTGAAACACATTCATTTGCCATTATTTAGTAGATTTTTATTTTTTTTAATATAAAGGTGGTGTTGGATAACTGTAAGTGTACATCTAATATCCATGTGCTTGTGTGCAGTAAACAATTGAAAATGTGTTAGTAATAGTGTTGTCAATAGGTGAGTTCAAACTTCAAACTAGATAATCAAATGCGAATTAAATTTCATAATTTTAATAGCTTACGCTACCCCTGAAAAAATCTACGATGTACTAATTTTAGATGAATAATAAAGAATTTAGTTTGAATAAATTTCTTAATTTTACCACTGTTATTTTTCCTAATTTTATCAGATCTACTGCTTAACTTGTAAGACTGGCAAGTCCTTGCACTTGCCATGAATGCAATGGTAAGAAATCATACCTCTACTTTTTAACCAATCTTGGACAGGAGATCTTGAATGTAGCACACAATCTGAATTAACCCAAAGCAACCCCTTCGTTGAAAAGGATCAGATGACCCAAAATTCATATAATTTTTTTTTACTATTTTTGAACAAAAAGCATAGTAAATTCTTGGGACACGATATTTCTAGACTATATTATATGTCATGTGTATAGTAAACCAAGCTATTGTTTTCCAAGACTACTTTTTTAAATGGCACTTATTGCTATCTAGGTGTTGTAACGAATTTGGGATCTGAGTTGGAAAATCAACTGTAACATAGCGAGAAACACTCAATTTTATCCAAATAAATTCTTGCTACACACAATTACTCATTGGGAATTGGAATTGGAATGTCACAAACTGCCATTCCAAAGTGATAAAAAGCTTTTTTGTATCTGAGTTTCAATACATTCTATGCCTTTGCTCATGCAAGAGGTAGTAATAGAAAGAACATAAGAAAAATGGGAAACACAATTGCCTTATAGAAAGGTCTTCAATTGATCTGAAATGGAACTGAAGATTTATAGAGAGACCATCAGCCACACAAACACCCTAGCAAACTTGATAATTGGTGTAAAGGAAGAAGGCCCAATCAAGTTTCAACAACTTTAAACAAATATTAGCATACTGTAGATTACCATTTACCATACCCTTTGTGACTTGTGAGGTTTAGTCATGAGAAGGTTGTAATGGCTACCATTGGCACAATATAATGCAAAGGAGGCATCCTCTTATAGCCACCTCAAGTCTATAAATGCCTCCCAGTCAATCATACATTATATTGTTCATCCTAAAAGACCCAGTCATGTAGACCTATTGCATTCTATCTATTTGGGGTTTGAAACTATGCTCTCAAAATCAAGAGTGTAGTAACCAAAATATAAAACTAGAATGAAAGATTTAAACAGTATGATATGAAAGATTACTCTAGATTTTTATGAGTTTTCTAATCTAAAAGATATGATTTTAATCTAGATGCTTAGAGCATAAAAAGGAATTTGCTGAAGAAAGGCCTGACATAGAACATTAATAAATATATTTTACCAACTTGTGAAATTTTTAATTCTCTAAAGGATTTTAAAATCTCCCATGTTTACTATTAGGCAATGTGATGGTGGATAATTTATCAAACTGGACAAGATGAAGATATATCTGCATACCCATAGGTACGGATCGATGATTTTAAGTAAGATAATGTGTTGCCAAGTACATCTCAGACACAAGTTTTCACCATTTGATGGAAAGCCAGTAATTGAAGTGGCATTCAAATTTGTGTATAAGAACAATGGGTTGTGGTGTGGCAGGTGCATGGTTGTTTCACTGTCATTTGGACGCACACATTGGATGGGGTCTAGCAATGGTTTTTTTGGTGCATGATGGACCTGACTACTCCTCCACTCTCCAGCAACCTCCTCCCTATCTTCCAAAATGCTAAAAAATAGAAAAATGGAGTTCTTGAGTTTACTTTATATTGAGAATACTAGATCTCTATCCTCTGTTTGTGTTCAAGTAGCTTTATGCTTTGTAGTTTAAAAAATACTCAGAATTCTTATAAATATTCTTGAAAAGTCTGTATATGTTGGAATCCTTAGGTTTCCCTTTTAGTTTCTTTGAAGGAATTTTGATGGCTCGTCGAGAACTTTAGTCTAAAAGACAAAAAGTCATATACCAAGCTATCTTAATGTCCTCCTCAGTAATATTACTACCATTATTTCTTAGAGAATACATTGTTCAATGATCTTCTGTCAATTCAGATAATTTGCATATTTGCATGCTCACCACATAATTTTCATAGATTATGGAAAGTAGTGTTGAACTTTGATGACATTTGTTATTAACTACTAAATTGTTTGGTTTACTGCAGATAGATCACTAACCAGGAAGTAGATATGTATAAACAAATTTATTATTTAAAATGCTTTTTTTTTGCGTACGCTATTTTGGGTGCATTGAAAGAAGTCACCCTACATTCGAGTGCAACTAAGCATTATTTGATTCGAGTAAAACTAAGCATCATCTAATGATAAATTTTTTTCATATGGATTCTTGCATGATTGGAAAAATTCTAGATAAATTTTACTTTAATTGTCCAGTCCTCTTCATACAATTGATATACTTCGAAAAACTTCTGTATTTATTAGTTGAGTAGCACATTGAAATGTATTTTAGATGAACAAAGAAACAATATGTTGTGTTATTCGGCATTCATTACACCAGTAATAAATTGTGCTCTATTCTAACACATGTTTGATGATAATAAGCAAGCCTTGAATCCATTTGGTGAGTTTATTGTTCAATTTAATTCACTGCCTGGCTGTAGCAGTCCATTGAATAGGGATTTTGACAGTTTTCTTTATTTAATCATGGTCATTCCATGAAATTTCTTCTATTTATTCATGGAATGGAAATTATCTAACATGTGTAGATGATTCTAACCCTTTAATGACAATCTAACTTCAATAATTGGTGGCCACCAAGCATTTAAAAGGTGAAAATAAGAGGAAAAGTGCATTGAAGGGCTACCATAGGTGTAGCAGCAGATAATCTACCTTAAGGAGGTAGGGTTTTTATGTTGGAAAGAGTTAGGGGATGATGAATGAAAGGTGTTTTCTGAAGGAGAAGTTTTGGAATTGAATTTTGAGGGTTAAACAAGCCAGCCCTAGTTTTTAAGCCATTTTAAGGAGGGTTTTGGAGTTTGGGTATCTACAGTGTCACTAGGACTTAGAACCTTGAAAATACTTGGTTTTGGAACCTAACTAAAGATTGTGTAAAAGGGTTAAGTCATATTTTGAGTTTGAAGGGTACTTCCTTCACAGAGGGTGCATAATTAGGCCTCTTGGAGAGTGACAACAGCGTGTTTTTGAAGCCCTTGTTGCAAAGGAGTCAATACTGAAATTTTGATATGTTATAAAAATATGAAAAGGGTATCTAAAAAGCCTATTTATTTTCTTGGTGTTTTGGAAAGTTTGGGAGAAAAATCAAGAAAACAGGGTCTGCTGATCCAAAGAAGAGAATAGCCTAGTAAAGGGTAAAACTGGTCTTTTTGTATCTACTGAAGATTTGTGGGTTTGGAAACCTTAGAAACATGTTGGTTGAAGTTTTTTAAGGTGTGTATATGTGGAGGAAACACTTGGTGAAGGTAAATCCAAGTTCGAGCCTTTGGTGGCATTGTGTGCATTTGGGAACACCATTGAAACATAGGGGTTTGGGTCCATATTGTGCTTGAATTTGCAAGTTTGTGGTTAGATCCTCCTTCCTCTACATCACATCCCCATTCCATGTATAGACTATACCTACCAGATGATTGTCTTTGTAACATGAAAGATGCAAGTCCCTGAGATGGCTGGAACACCACAATCATCGACAGACCTAATTAGACCTTGTGGCGGATGGTTGCAAGAAGCACTACCAGGGGCTGCCATGGAGCCATAGAATGGTCTGTAAAACAAATGGATGTTCCTTGGCCCCCATCCACATTTTATCCAGCTGCAACAGCCATGTTTCAACAATTGTTTTTTAGGTTGTTATGGGGGCACTATATCAGAGGGGCATAGTTTGAAACCAGTCAAGTCTTAGACTTTAAGTGAGGAAGCCTCAAAGCCATGAAGAGGATGGATGATGTAATAACCCTAGCCAGATCATTAATGTAATAAGGACTCCAAGAGGGTCTAAGGGGGTGTTTAATTGGGGTTGTGTGTCAATGTGTGAGTTTGGGCACAATTTACCAAATGTTGTCAAGTGTTGGCCAATAGTTGCCAAGGTTGGCCAAGGTCAACTAAGCATTAGAGACAAACACACAAACCAAACCCCTAAACCTAAACTAGGATTTGAACTAGAACTGGTGGATCAGTTTATAATCAATATCACATGCACAACAATGCTTTTATGCCCCTACTAAGCAAAGGAATAGCCACAAGCTTCATCACATCTTTAAGCAATGTCCTACATCTATTCCAGAAGTTGTTGACACAAGTTGCATAATAGCCTCTTAAAAAAATAAAATAAATAATCTCATAATACAAACCTCCACATGCATGTACACACATGTATGATGAATACATATATTAGTTGAAGAGAGAAATAAACAAATATTTATTGGCAGCCCTAAAAACTTCATAACAAAAATTAAGATTGAAAGCTTAGCATAGAGATTGGTCTTTGTAGTCTAATTTAATGATAGAAGAGTTGAATAACTGAAATGCAATAAGAAGAAAGGAGTCCAAAACATACAGGACCGTACTATTGTCGATGTTGGATAGTGGGGAGTGAATGGAAGTCTGAATCTAGAATTGCAATTACCCTGTTTATTGTCACTGAAAAATAATTCAAGTCAAATGACTATCTAGCTCTTATGATATCTGAACAAATAGAAATAATGTACATAGCTGACTATATGCAAAAACTTTGAGAAAACATTAACAGTCAGACTCTTAAAAAAGGAAACACATCCTTCAGGTAGCATATCAATAAGTGAGAACCATTAATAAAAGCATACCGATAAGTTGAGTAAGAATTATAAGCCCTGAAAATGAATGTTACAACCAACATTTTGCATAAGCTTCAGTATAAAACACATTGTGTAGCTAAAATGACATTTACAGTAGATAGGAGTTAGAAATAAGCTTTTGTATGTTAAAATGTTAGACCATGCAAGTCAAGAAACATGCATTACTAGTTAAAACTATGCCATATTTTGCATGGCTTGGAAACATGAGTCACTACTGCAGTTTAGTTTCTTATTGTAAAATCTGAGAGAGAACCATAGCAGGAAAGGATTTAACTATCCATAACAATCAGATTCATGAACTCAAAAGTTCTTGGCCACCATGGAAGAGTGTCTTAAGCAGTCCCATAAAATTTTCATTTGCAAGAACATATATTTCACAATATAGAATGACTCCTTAAACTGGCCCTTACAAGCTATCACAATTTTTTAGCATTCAACTAAGAGAATGACCCTTTGTCTTTCAAAGTCTTTCAAAACCTATCGCAAAACTTTGTAACACAAATAAAGATTGGGAAAGGTACTAGTACAACACCCAAAAAATATATAATAGATACTGCCTTGTGTGATAGCAACACTGATCTCTAGGTGAACTAGAGGTAAGATAGTTGGTTATAATGTAATACTTCAATTTCATGTGCTCATTTGCAGATTAATGGGAGCTTGGCCTACCATTGTACCAACAGTAGGGTATGCCAAGGAGATGGGCCTGCATCTAGAAGATGGGAATAAGTACAAAAGATGTCCCTATAATACTTTGTATAGACTGAGAGACATCCCTCGACATTTTTTTGACATTTCTTGTAGCAGAAGAGTGTCTTACAAAATGGAATGGAAAAAAAACAAAGCACGATGAAAAAGAGTTTCCTAAACCTTAAGGTGATAGACTTCATTTAATCCATTTCTCCATCACTAAAAAAGAGAAATGGTGGCACAATCAAAGAATATGAAATATGCACCAAAAAAAATTCTCTAGAGAAGAAAAAATAAGAAAATTTAATATACAATGCAGACACACATTTGCATAGACTAGAGTCAAAAGGAATGCTTGCACAGGTCAGCATAGAGGAATGGTCTCTCTCATTTATCATTTAAAGTGTATGATTTGAAAATGATACAATCATATTAAAATACGACAGATACAAGTGCAGAAAAGTGATGAAGATGCTAGTACCTAAACCAAATTTGACAATCTAGAAAGGCTTGTTTCGAGAAGCAACAGTCTTGGCCAAATTCCAAATTCCAAAAATATTTGATGATATTCAAATAAAAGTTACTATGGAACTGTGAATGTAGAAAGATCACTTTGTACAAAACTAGTGATGGGTAGAGGAATCTTAACAAGTAAGTAAAATTTTTTCATGGACTTTCAAAGGGTATCTCACCAACCACTAGCTCTAGAACTATTTTGTGTGAAACAAGGAATACAAGGATGAAAAATAAGAACAAAGAAAGAAACACAATGAGTGACACACATTCATCTGGACATACACTAAAATATGCTTGATCTTTACATGATACTAAGGAACAAAAATAAGGGTATTTTCCCTTTGGATAATGTATCTAAAAGGTGGAGGATATTAATTTTGATATCATTCTAGCTATAATGAATTTTTAGCTTAGGCTTTATAGGCTAGTTTTGGGATTGTTGCTCTCTAGATTTCTGGCTACTTTGTGGTGTTTCATTACTATCTCGATCTATAATGTTTTATCTATTTGGGTCTAGGATTTATGTTTTTGTTGTTTAGACTTATGGATCTCTGGTCCTTGTAAAACCAATTTTCTTCTAATAAAAATAATAGTCACCGATTGGGGATAAGGTATTGAAATGAGAGGCAAGACCCTCTTTTATAGGCATAAGATTGATTATGTCACCTATGTTAGGATTTATGCAAGTCAACCTTTAGGGGTTGAGGCATCAATGTGTCATGTATTGGTGGTCTTGAAACCTCAAACCCTAAAAATTGAGTTCCAAAGCTTCAAGGCTTTGGTGACCTATTGATCTACCATAGTACCTTTGAAGCCCCAAAGCTTGAAAACACATCAAAACCCAAAGTAAGAAAAAAAAAAGAGAAGAGGGGTCTCATTGACTAGGCATCAAAATATTGGAAACTACCTCACTATCTAACGTACTTGATCCCTTGGCTCACAAGGTCATCGAAAATGAAAATAAAAGGCAAAATAGAAGACAAAGGTGAAACAAGAAAGAAAGATGGTGAGTCATCAACATGATTGATAATCTTCCACACACTCCATGTTACTTGTCCAATGACAAGGTCTTGTGTAGCCATTCTTTTGAGCTATAGTGTTCTTGCAACCACATTGTAGTATGTATGTGATATGACATTATTGTCATATTTTTATTGTTTTGAGTTGTTTAAGAAAAAATTTCTCCATCTAAGTTTTGCCTTCATCCTTAAGAAAAAAATCAAAACAAATCAAAACATCAAATCAATTTTGTTTACCTTTGAATTTACAGAGAGGGACAGAGATGCTAGCTAAATTATTACTCATATTTGATGTAAATAAAATGCAACTTGCAACTTGATATTTTATGAAATTTCTTCAAGTCTTAGCTCATCTTTCATCTTTTGTTGAGATGATTTGCCAACAATTAGCTCTTTGATTTGAGTAAGTTTTTCTTGTATTTCTATAATCTGCTTGTATGATGAGACTAAGCTCATTTTCTAAATGCTGTTATCATCCCTTAGGTGATGAATTCTTTGTAGAAGTGACTAGTGCTTGTTTTTGGGCTTAGATAATGTGTTTTCATCATGGAAGATATTTAAGATTAGGGACTTCACAAATCGGGGCCTCTGGTAATTTGCAAAGGTGATGATGACACTACATGTATAGGATTGGTAGACAATACATTATTTTTTTGCTTGGGTAGGAATGACATGACTCTGGTTGCAAAATTATCCACAATAGAAAAATAGATTTCCATGCTTTTCTTTTTACTAACATTGAGGTAAGCTAGTAATAACAATGATAAAATGAGGTAAGAAAAGTTTATTTGTCCATTTATCCATAAAAGCTTTTAGAATCCTTCTGAGAAGGGGAAAGGTTAATAGGAATAATAGATGTGCTTTGCTTATGGGATTTTATTAGCAAGTACGTTTCCTCACTTGAAAATAGAGGTTTTTTGTTTTTGAAATGTTGACATTATCTTTTGACATCAATTGATAATAGAGAGCTGAATACCAAAATGGATACACAACTGGAATTTCTTCCTTGCTTTGTAATTTCTCACATGGCCTACAGAAAGCAATGAATTTTTTCACTTAACAGCTTACAAACCTTTTGACTGGCATTACTTTTTGCCTATCACATTTAATTCTGCCATGACACAAGGCTTTTTCTTGAATTCCTTTATTTTGACTTGAGGTTTTAACTGCTACCACATTTTGAGCACATAGCAGTAGGATTCTGCCAGTATCCTAAATTGTAGACATTATTAGATGTAGAAACACAAACAACCATAGTGATTTCAATGTTCATAAGTTATTATTGAATATAATAATAGGCTTTCTATTGGAGCCACTGCCCTTGAATAGAAGAATTACACAACTATTCATTAACATCGAAACTACAGATAAAAGTTAAGATTTATAGGTTTTCCTAGTTCTTGAACACATACCAGTATCAATTCTGCTTGTCTCCTGAATTCTAGACCTGTTACATGTTGAAGCACAAACAACCATAGTGATTTCAAATTTTGTGCTTGACTATGATAAATACTGATTATTATTTTTTAGATATAATAGTCAGGATTCAATAGGGGCTTGTGCCCTTGAAAAGATGAATAACATAACTATTCATTAACATTGAAAGTACAAAAAAAGAAATCTTCTAGAAAGTACATATAGCTTATACAAATAGAAAAGATATGTTGTGGCTATATAGAACTAGTACCCAAACAATCCATTAAACCTATCAACCTACCAACAAAAAAGGAAAAAAGATGAAGCAAAGACTAGAGACACAATGTACTAAACCACCCACTACTGCTCTCTTCCACCATGTGGGAGCCGATTCCTCCACCTTAAGAACATTTTTGTTTGTATTTTGATAGATGAGTGTAACCAAAACTTCCATTAGAAACTAAGAAAAGGGAAATGAATATTGTCAGAAATATCCCAATCTTATGGAGGATTGTGCATAGACAACCCACAAAAAACAAGGAAAATCTAATCACTACCAACCTTCCAGGCGATCGTGGTAGTGATGGTTTAGAAGGCACACATTCAACACCATAGTTTTCTCCTCACAACATCTACTACATAACACAAAATCATCTTCTATAATGGTGAAAACATTGAGCCTACACTCTCCATCTCAATTGCGTACTCTAGGCTGAATCACTTGTTTATGTCAAGCACCAACATGTTCTCACTAATACAAAAGGAATATTCTGAGAAGCCATCTCTACATCTCTACATTAGAAGAAAGTCGAATTATCAATGGGATTTTTTTTGACAATCATTTTGGAGCAACAACAATTTTTTATGCCAGCTCATTGAAAATGGATTTCATAAACCCAACCATAGTCGGGTCTCTGCACTGGAGAACTCTTTTCATCAAACTGCGACTTAAAATTAGCTCAAGATTTTGGATTTCTCGTCCCCTCAAGGCACAGTCATGAATACCAATTGTATTTCTCTGTTCTACTTTGCGAATGCTTTTATGTAGTGATAGATTTAGGTAAATACCTTTTTTGAAGTGTTGTTCAGCAAATTCTATTGATAGATTTAGGCAAAGTATCTCATTCTGTAAGTTCAATCTGCAAATTCTATCACATAATTTAGGGTTGCTTACGGCCTTCCTTTGCAGCTTCTAAGTCTACACCATAGATGGGAAGGCTATCTTGGAGATAAATCTAATGGTCAAGAACCTGTCTTTACCGTGATGAAATCATCCATACTACCTACGAAAGAGTGCGTGAAATCATAGCGAGGACAGATCTTTCGGCTAGGCCTTTAGAAGAGCGAAACCCCTTTTCGCATGCAGCTCCCACACGTGGTAAAATACATAACAATGAAATAGCGAAATTCTTTTTTCATTTTAAAGTTATGAAGCCCGTGTTGGTCAAAATTTCGACCAACATGGGCATGGATTGAAAAAAATTGATATTTTTCCTTCTATATTCCGACCAATCTAATACATTTTCACAGATGGTCAAAAATTTTGGTCAAAAAATGGGGTCAAATGTACTAGTGTGTGTGGATTTTATATAGATTGTAGGTTCCGAGTATCAACTTCCCTAAATTTCCAAGATGAGCGTACCCTATCACAATATCTCAATGGTAAGAGAGGGGAGATAAATTCTTGAGTCTAAATCCTAAGCTTAAAACCAATTGTCCTAGAAAATTAGGATAATTATCTAAGATGATTATCCTTCTGAATTCATCATATGACATAAATTTTTGATTATAACCCTTGAATTTGATCTTGTATGTTGTATTTTATGATGGGTTTTCATATTTCATCTTGTAGGTCTTTGGTGATTTTTCTGTTAATTAAGTCAAATTAAAAGAATATTTAATTATTTAATTTAATGAAAAATTATTAAGATAATTTCAATATTTAATTAGTTGAGAAATTAATTAAATAAAAGAATTAAATTTAAAGATAAATTAATAGTTCTAATTTTAGAGTGGAATAATATTTATTTAATTTAATAATAAGATATTTAGGAGATCATTTTTAAATAAATACTAAATATTATTATTACTTAAGTTAATAAATATTTTGTATAAAAAAATGCTTCGAAAATTAATTAAAGAAAGAAAAAGAAATTAATTTATTAAAGATATTTTAAATTTCAAAAAGTGTGCATGAATATTTAAGAAAGTAAATAAAGAGTTGAAAGATTGTGATCAACGAGTTCCCTCGCATGATCGCACAATCAGTGCCCCAAATTTAGCGGACAACTCCTTATCAAAGATTGGGAGTTCATTTCGCAGGGACCGGGGATTTTGAGAGAAGGAATTTTTAGAGAGAAGGTTTTGAGAGAAAAGAGAATTCTCTCACAATCTTTGGGTGGTTGCGTGTTAGCATCAGATTCAAGTAGAGTCTTGTGTTTTATTTGCACAATGAATTATGTTCTTCAAAATTCCTATCTACATCGTGTTTGTTAAATATGTTTTTCCAAATTTCGTTTATGATGAATTTTTCATTGTGAATTTACTGGTATTCATATTGAATTTCTATCTATATATGAGGATCGAAAGATTAGGAAACCTTTGTTCTATAAATTGAATAGTTGATTATTTTAATCAGGAATAGTTTTGAAATGAAATCAAAATTTAGAACAAAAATTTGATTGGTTTATCTGGGTTTCCCTATCAAGCTAAATTCACAATGTTTATAAAATATATATATGTATTAAAAAATATAAATTGGGGGGTTTGTTCTAAAAACAATTTATATTAAAATTTTAAAAAAATAAATTAAAAAAATTGGGAGGGAGATGGGTTTCATACCTCACCTCCCCTCTCGGTAGCGATTTAAGTTGCAGTTGCTCGTAGTAAGTACTGTGGTAGCAACAACAATACTTTGTATTGCTATTGTGGTCGACAACCTTTAATGGCTGCACAACGTAGATAGGTTGGCAAGCCATAAATGCATTACATTATCTTTTTTTAAAATTTTTAAAAAAAAATTTAAATTATTATAAATTTAATTATCATTTATTCAAAATTTATTAATAATTTTTATTATTAGTTAATTAATTAATGATTAATAAATTATTCGTAAAGTTTTTTAAAAATAATTATTAAATTAATTAAATTAATTCAGTTTAATTAAGTTTTAATTAATAATAAATATTATTTAGTAATGGTTGAGGGTATTTTTTGATATTATTATTTAATAATGTTGATTGTTAATAAAATAATAGTAATTTTAATTAATGATCAAATATAATTAAGGGTGGGCAGGTGCCATAACTTCCCCACCCCCCATCTCTTCACTTACCTCCATTATCAGTGGTAATGTGGCCACTGACGGTAGGCCTGCTGCAGTAGTAGTAGGGATGTCGTAGGCTCCCTTGGATAGGCTGACGAACCCTAAACATATTTTTATTTATTATTATTTTTAAATAGTATTTTTAATGTATAGTTATAAAGTATTTTTAAAATTGATTAAAATTTTATTAATAAATGTTTTAAATTGTTATTAATTAATTAAAATATTATTAGACTTAAGGTGTTATAATATTAATTAATTAATCAATTATGTTAGTATGAGTTTAGATTATATGTCAATTTTAAATGATGAGTTTGGGGATGGTTTTCTATTTTAAAACCATTTAGGTTATTTATGAAGTAATCTAATTGTGAATTAATTATTTTAAATCTGATAATGATTTAATTAAATAATTATTATTTTGTGAATTGGGAATGATTGGTAAACTCGAGTTGTGCTTGATAGTTTAGTTTAGTCATGAAAATGATTTTTATTACTAGGGTAATTTTATGATTTGAAAACCTTAGTAATTATTATACTTTAAAAAGATTGAAACTGAACTTCGATTGTAATCAAGAACTTTAGTGAATCCGTGACTTAAAATGAAATGAGAACTGAAACCCTACTAGTGTATTTGAATCTTGTATTCTGGAAATGAATTGAACTATGAAATTATGTTTAAACAACTTTATATGAATTGTTGAATCATCTAGGATTCTAGTGAATTTGGGAAACCTTAGTGAATCTGGTAACTAGAGAAATGAAAATTGAAACCCTATTCTTGTATATCTAAATCTTGTTCTTGAAAATGAAATGGAAACTTGAAAACCTACAATTGAAAATGGAACTATTGTTTTTTCAAAACCTAATATATGGTGAAAGTTACTTTTGTATTTACTCTTTTTATGACATGTGATTTTTACTGTTGGGTGTCATGTTGACTTAGTAATTTGACCAAATTAGGATGTTTACTAGAGGCTTAGGAGTTCTATTTTGTGATGTCATGATGATGTTTTGATCATGATCTTTTATACTCAACCATGGTAATGTGTCTTGTATGTTCTATGAGGTGTTTTGATCTATTGATTGTTATTGCTTTCTAGTGTTCTTATGTGAAACTGAGGTGCATGGTGTGACCTATCTGATATAACATTTGAGTCTTCGATCAATTGTTTTTGGATGCTTTCTAGTTGCTTGTAAAGGACTGAGGTGTTACTATGAATTGTCTTTTGATTCTTTCCAATCACTTGTATAGGGCTGAGGTGAAAGTTGTGATTCTTTGATTTGTACTTGTATGAGCCTAGGGTAGGTAATCTATATGTGATGTTGGGAAGTGGCTTGCAATGGGGGTCAAAGCCCTAAAGTGGTTAGGTGGGTAACCAATTGTAAGTTGTTTTAATAAGTGATAACATTTCATTAAATGGGTTTAAAATAAACTAATAAGATATTGGTTCTACAGAAAGTCACTAGGGGGTCGAAGGATTAGAAGACTAGTCGAGTAACCTTAGAGTTGACTTGTTAGTATGCCTTTTTAGTACAAAAGGATACTAATGCCAAATAAAGTCACTAGGGGTTCAGAGGATTAAAAGACTTGTTAGGTAACCTTAGAGTTGGCTCGTGTGATGACACTTTCCCACATGCATAATAGATTCATTGTTGCCTGTGGGTTTAGTGGATACTTGTGTCTTGGTACCTTGAGATAGTTTTCTTTCAGGTGATTCCTTGAACCTAGCTATTGATTTTGACTTTTGAGTTTATCTCCTCAGTGCACTAGGAGTGGGCCTTTTTGGGTTCCATGAGGTCAGGTGGTAGTTCTTTTTCTTATAACACTGAGATCCAACAGTTTGATGTCATTGCTAGATGTGTTTGTGCAGATATTCCTTTCTATCTATTCCTGTATTTATATGATGGATGGTTATACCTATTGTATTGTATTTGATTTTGTGAATCTTATAAGAGGTTGTTGTAATCTACTTTTATGATCTATATTCTTTCAACCCTTCATACCCTATGACCTGTACAGTGGATGATGGTGCATTATGATTATTTCCAAGTGGCATTTGAGATGACTATATATTATTTAAATGGTTTCATACTTATAGTTATTATTTAACGTGTATATGTTATATATTGGATTTAGTGTTAATTAAAATTAAATGTGATTCATCGTCATGGGACCCTTAAGAGTTGTAACTTGTTTATGTGTTGTTGATGTATGAGTGTATGTTAATTGCTTTTGCTATTCTATAATTGTTATTGTATCTTTATATTTAAAAAAAACGTTTGCCAAACTTAGTAAAACTTTAGGTTAACTTATTTTGGGTCAAATAGTGGGGCATTACAATTTGTTCTATAGGGGCTTGCACCTATTGCACATATATTGAATCTAAAGTAGTTGGGGGTGGAGTGTGAGCTATCACACTCAGCTTTTTTTGTGATTTTATTTTCTTATGTTCTTCATTCTCCTTCTCTTTTTCTTTCAGCTATGTCTCCATGCTTCCCTCTACTAGAGGTCCTAAGATTTGTGCTCCTTGCTGACCTATAGTAGATTGATCTACTTTTGGTTCATTATCCTACTCATTCTGTTCTCTGTCCTTTTCTGGCTCCTCAACACTTGTTTGAATATTAGCATTAACGTTTAAAAATGGAGCTTGTATTTCTCCTAACTTCATATAATCCCTTATTTGTTGTATCAAAAGAGTGTTAGGTGTGGTTGAATGAATAGGGGATACATTACCTTGTTCTTGTAAAATCAACACACTTATGTCCTCTTAATCACTATGTACATCTTCAATGGTAACAATACTTTTTTCATTCTCATTTACTTTTTGTCTAATAACTTCTTCTAGTGTGTCAAGATCATTGTAATCACCTAAAAATGGTCATCTAGAGACTATTAGCCCCCTTTCTTAGCATCTTGGCTAAATTAATTAATTATTTTTTGAAGCCAAATTACTAAAATCTATTTATTTGATTATAACCTATAGTTTGACTATTTTATCCTAAGTTCATACTTGATTAAAAGAACATGTCCCCTTTTAATTAAATAAAAGACCCCATTCTTCTAACCCGCTCAATGTGCACACATAAAGTCTTTTTCCCATTTACAAATTAAAAGAAAAAGCTTTTGTATCACATGAAAAGTCAACTCCTTTTCATTGGTTGACTTGATCTTACAAATGGATCATGCCAAAATTCAATCCCCACCCTTGATTGTCCATTTTCTTGATCTTGATAGATCAACCATTTGTCTACCTTTAAAAGAGAGAGCTCTTCCCTTCTCAAAGGATCCACATTTTTTAGTATTATTATGTTGCAAGTTTCTTGATCAACTTCGTAGAGATTTGTGGATAACTTATATTTCTTGTCTAATTCTCTCATTTACATTGCATATTATCTTAGATTCATCTTGCATTGTAGCTTAGTTCACTTTTTAGTGACTTAAATCACCTAGTTTAATTAGCATTGGCTTGGTAATAGTATCATTTTGTTAGTATAGTTGCATTATTCATATCATTATAGCTTAGTTTCATTCTTGCATTGCATGATTTGAGAGTTCTTTTGGATACTTAAGAACACTTACATTCTTGCTCTTATCTTAAGAACCTCCCATTGCATGGTTTAATAGCAAGAGTTGTGTCTCAAAGTCTTAGCTAAGAGTTATTCATATTGCTCAAAACACCCCTTTGCACTCCATGGACAGGGAGCTCTAAGCTAACATTCAAGAATTCCAATTCATAGGATCACTTGAATAGAATGGTTTAGAGTGGTGGACATTTCTAGTGTATAGTCAATATATACATCTTTCTCAGTGACCTATTGAACTTCCTTGTCTTTTTCAATATTATTAGTATTTTTTGTAATATTTAATCTAAAAATACTCATCCATAATAGTTCATTTTGTTTCACAACATTCTCAATTTTATGTTACAACACCATAAATGTTATATATTTAGGAACAAACCTATTCCTATACTTCTCCAAAAATTTATTTATTTTCTTAGATGTTAACTCAAGAATGATATTTGCTAATTCTCCTTCTCTTATCTGCCTCTTAGTATTTACTACACATTTCCATTTAGCATCAACTCTATTATACAATTCATTAGGAGCATTATTTCCTATGTCTATAGGTGTAGTTTTTAACTTTTCCATCATATATAACATAACTTCTTCTAGCTTAGAGTTATCAACTACACTCATATTTCCATGCTTTATGAATTTAAAACTTGATAAGCCTATAGAGTTTCTAATATTGTCACATACCTTGTAAATAGATTATGGCTTAGTATGCACAACTACTCAATAGTGACTTGGTTCATTAGAATCTATTTTCTCTACATCTTTCTCTTCATCTTCCTTCTATGTAATGAATTTTCTTCTTCTTGCTTGACCTTTAGTGGCTAGCAATTTTCTTTTTACTAGACTTGTGCCACTGGAACCTTCACTTGGTTTGGTGATTCTTGCATAACCCTTTCTCATTGGTGGCTTGACACTAGCTGCTATTTATGCCCTAGTTCAAGTGGGCTGCACGAGGAGAGAGGGATTTAGATATAGCTTTCTTTACTAATTTCTTCACCTTAGGCTCTATGATTGTAACTTTCTTTGCCTTCTTTTCCTATGGTGAGACAAGTGCTATGGCTTTTACCTACTTCTATGCACTTTCTTTGTCTTCCTCATCATCATTATCATCACTCTCTTTATCTTCTCCAAGACCTTGAATAATCATTAAAGGTCCTTTACCTTCAGTCTGTGTGCCTAGTTTCTCCTATAGGTCTTTGATAATATTCTTTCTTTTCTTGTCAGATGAAGCAATTTTGATGTCTAATATTAATCTTACTTTTGTTTCTTCATGTTAGAAATGCTTTAGAATAACTAAGAGGGGGGGTGAATCAGTTATTCAAGGTCCAAATGTCCTATTAATTTTTTTCACTAAGTATAGTGAATCTATTTAAACTAACCATGCATCCAAGCTAAACAATCTTCTTAGCAAGTTATTGATAAATCAACATGCAAGAAAAAGATATGAAAGATCAACACATAACACAGTGATTTATGTGGAAACCCAATTTGGAAAAAACCACCAATAACATGCCACTCCTTTCTCACTCTTATGAAGTGATGCCCTATGAAAGGCCTGCCCTATTAAAGGTTACAAAACACATTGCTAAATGTGACCTAGTTAAAGGATTTCAACCACCTTGTTAGAAGTGGGTCTGGTTAAAGGACTTTAGAACATTCACTTGGAATGTCACCCTGTTAAAGGATTTACAAAATGGTTGTTAAACCAACCTAAGTCCACAGGATTTTTCCCTAATTGGTACAATTGCTAGAGAGGAACAATAAGGGTTTTTGATCTGATACACCTCATAACATAACTTTTGATTTTAGATCTCAATTTAGCTCACAAATTTTCTTGCATTTCAGTCTCTATAGCTCTAACAACTTGTCCTCCTTTCAAGCTTCATCTCCTTGAGTCTCCATGCTCGTTGTGCCAATGCAATCACCTTTGTGGTCACTATTGAAGTAGAGTCTCTGTACTCTGTTCTTCCCTCTCGATGTCTTCTTCTTGACACCACATCCACTCTTCAACCAACCACTCTTGCTTCTTGACCTATAACTCCTTAAATAGAAGTCTGGAATACTTTTCCCACTCTTAATCTTCCCACTCTTATTTTTGGTTCGAATGGATTAGGTAAGATTAAATGAATCTACCCTTAATCTTGTTTCTTCTGGAAACATCATGTAGAATCCACCTGTATTCACCCAAAAATGGTTTACCTAAAATTTTGTGCCACCAACTCAACATCCTTATCTTCCATCTGGTTCACAAAATTCAAGGTAACAAACTTTGTCGGCTAAGATCTAGTGAATCTTTGACTTTCCAAATAATGCAACAACTCAGCACTATTGACTTTCTAATGCTCGACATATACTGTGTTACTCAACATCAACTATGTTTTACTAATGCTTGACACCTACTATGGATTCACTCGGCATCAACTAAAATTTATTGATGCTTGGCACCTATTACATTTTTGTCTAGCTCAACACCTAAACTTGCTCAGCTCCTTCTATTTCACTCGGCACACTCTAGGTTTTTCATTTTCTTGGCACTTACTAATAATCTACTCAGCATGAACTAGCTTGCTTGGCACCCACTAATGGATTTAGTCAAGCTTTGCAGACAACTTTGTTACAATTTATTCTTCTAGAGTTTCTAAGTGGGGCCAATCTCTGTATCTTCAAGTGTATTATCAATTCATCATTTTATCATTGTCTTAACTAATCCTTGTACTTCATTACAAAATCATAACTCAACCTTTCCCTTAGGTGCTTTTATTACATCTTATTGATTAAATCCTCTTCATCAATCAACTAAGTGATAGTACTTGGATCTTATAAGCAATTGCCATTCTAGAAAATAGCAGGTTTGACATAAGTGACAAAACAATGATTGAAAACATTCTTTATCAACAATATTCCTCTTTGCAAACAATTCTCCCTTCAATAATGATCGTTTCAATCAGATTCCAACAATCTCCCTCTTTGGCATTGATGGCAAACCAAACTAATCAACCAAGTTATCAAAATGCTAACTGGGTTAAAACAATAAGTCAAATGCCAAAAAGAAAATTGTGTATCCAAAACTATTCATTTTATCAGCAACTCTGAACTTCTTATGACTCCCTTTGAATTCTATAAGTAACTCCCTCTCTTCAAAGTATTAGGGATATATGTTTTGCTAATACACTATCTTCTCCTTTTTTGTTCTGCTCCCTCTCTAATTTTTTTTTATCTTGAGTGATTCCTTTGCTTTTGCTTCCTTTCTACTATTTTTCTACTATTTCTCCTTCTACACATTTGATCCTATAGATTTACTATTTCTCCCTCTACATGTCTAATCAGTTTTTGCTATTTCTCCCTCTTTTCTATAGCTTACCACTTTGATTAGTTTTGCTATTTCTCTCTCTTTGACAACAATGCCAAAGACATAGTACTTCAACATCTTATTATGCAAGTGTAGCATTTGTAGGAACTCTAGTTTCCCCCTTTGTCACCTTGCTTGTGACTTGTTTGGAATTTTAGTACTTTAGTTACTTCAGGCAAAAACCTAAAGTAAGTATCCTCTGCATCAATTTATAACATTTCAGCAATCAACTCATTTGATGCAGGGTAGTCTTGCTATTATTTAAACAACCTTATATAGGGGTATCACCCCTAACATACCTCTAAGATATTCAAATGCATCTTTAGGTAATGGTTTTGTGAAGATGTCAACAATTTGTTCTTTTGAGTTAACATATTCCATCTTCACTTGTTTGTCTTCCACCAGTTCTCTTATATAGTGATACTTAATTGCAATGTGCTTTTTTTTGGCATGCATCATAGGATTCTTTGATATGTTGATGGCACTTGTATTAGCACAATAAAGTATCACAGGTTCAGTTATATCTTCCTTCATACCTTTCAACAGGTGCTTGATCCATACAATATTAGTGCAGTTGATAGCAATAGCAACATACTCAGCTTTAATTGTGGACTATGAGGTACAACTTTGCTTTTTGCTAGTCCAAGTGACTAATCTTTTACCTAAGAAAAGTGCTCCTCCACTGGTACTTTTTTTGTCATCAATATTACCTCCCCAATCTGCATCAATATAGGCATTCAACTCAAACTTTTCAACTAATAATTTTCTCTATCATTAATCTATACATTGTGTGATCTACTTCAGCTGATTCATCATTCTTGGATAACTTATGCCTTGTTCCCATTGGTGTACTAACTGGTTTTGAATCCTCTAAGCCAAATGTTTTGAGTATCTACTTGATATATTTTAATTCAGTCACAAATATGCCATGTTTTAGTTGATGTACTTGCAATTCAGCAAAGAATTTGATTTCCCCAAACATTGACATCTCAAACTCATGTTTCATCTGATCAAAAAAATCTTTGCATAGTGCATCTTTTCCTCCAAATATTATATCATCAACAAAGATTTCAGATATTAAAATGTCTTTACCTTTTTCTGCCTTGATATACAGGTTATTGTTGTCATCTGTTCTCTCAAATCCTATCTTCACAATGTATTTATGAAGTCTCTCATACCATGCCCTAGGCACTTGTTTCAAACCATAGAGTGCTTTATGCAGTTTTCAAACCATATCCTTGTCGTTGTTGTCAACAAATCCCTTTGGTTGTTCTATGTAGACTTCCTCTTCTAGTATCCCATTCAAAAAAGTAGACTTTACATCCATTTGATAGACTTTAAAACCTTTGTAGGTAGCATATGCAAGTAGTATTTTTACTCCTTCCATCCTTGCAATAGGGGTAAATGTTTCTCCATAGTCTAGCACTTCTTGTGCATAACCTTTACAGACTAGTCTGGCCTTATTTCTTGTGATCTCACCATTCTCATCTAGCTTGTTCCTAAATACCCACTTGGTACCAATCACATTCTTATCAGTTGGTCTTGGAACTAAAGTCTGGGTTTTGTTCTTCTCTATCTACTCAATCTCTTCTTCCATAGCTTTACACCAATTATCATCTTGTAGTGCATCTTTCACTATTTTGGGTTCAATCTTGCTCAGAAGACATGATTCATTCTTTAGTTTGTTCCTAGTCATTGGTTTGGCTTCCCTATCACCAATAATTTGTCCAACAAGATGATGTATCTTCACATACTTGGATAGCCTTGGTTCTTTCCTTATTTTCATGTCTAGCCTTTCAGCTTTAGAGTCACTATACACATCTCTTTTTGGTATTTCATCATCTCTTTCATGTGTACTAATTTTAGAATCAGAATGTGCATTTTCTTCATTCTACAACTCTACTTTTGAATGCAGCTCGACATTCACTAGTTGTGACTCGGCTGATACTGAAACTTGTTGCTAATTCTTGACTTGATTGGCAGCTTCTTCTTTAGCAGGCATTCCTTCATAGAAGTATACAAAGGATATGTACTCTTCTGATTTCTTGGTTTCATCAACTTGAACTTCTGTATGCTCATCAAAATTTATATTTGCACTATAAAATTTTTGTTAGTGTTAGTATTCAAACACTTATATGCTTTACTTCTAGTGGAGTATCTAAGGAATATGCCTTCATCACTCTTTGCATCAAACTTGTCATTTCTAGAATCTTTAAGAATATCGCATTTAAAACCAAACACTTTGAAATGTTTTACATTAGGTGAGTGACCATACCATAAGTCAAAAGGTGTTGCATTTTTACCTTTCTTGACTTGTACTTGATTCAAGGTGTAAATAGTTGTACTTACAGCTTCTCTCTAATACTTTACAACAATATTCTTCTCCATCATTAATGTTCTAGCACAGTCTATCACTGATCTATTCCTCCTCTCTGCAATTCCATTATGTGGGAGAGTTCTAGGTGCTAATGTTTGTCTTTTAATTCCTTTATCATTGCAAAATGTCTCAAGTTCTTTTGATGTGAACTCTCCTCCTCTATCTAATCTTAGACACTTTAGACTCTTTCTTATTTCTTTCTAAACCCTAGCCAAATACCACTTAAAAATTTGAAATGCATCAGATTTTTGCTTTAAGAACATGACAGTCATCATCCTAGAATAGTCATCTACAAACAACATTATATATCTATCTCCTTTGTAACTTTTCACTTCTATTGGGCCACATAAATCAGTATGTACTAACTCTAATACTTCTTTGGAAGTATAGGTTTTACTTTTGAAACTTGACTTGGTCATCTTTCCTAGCTGACACTATTTGCACATTGTATTATCAAGCTTCTTCAATTTGGGTAAACCTTTGACTTTCTTCATTTTGTAATGCTAATTAGATTATCAAAGTTGACATGACATAGCCTTTTATGCCATAGCCACACATCATCAAATTTTACAATAAGACAAGTTGCATCTTCCATATCCAGGTAAAATAGATTACTTCTAGTTTGGTCTCCTTCTCCTATCAGATTTCCATCAATGTCATAGTTTTTGGTAGTTTTGTTTCCAAATTCTACTTTGCATCCTACATTGCTTAACTATGACACACTCAATCGATTGTAGTTCAATCCTTCAACATAATATGCATTATCACATGAAATTTTCTCTGTAAGCTTAATGGAACCTTTTCCTTTGATTAGACATGGAGCATCATTTCCAAATCTAACACTATTTCCATCCTACTGAGTTAAGGTAGCAAACTTACTTTTGTCTCCTGTCATGTGATGTGAGCATCCACTATCTATGATCCACTTCTCATTCTTGTTTACACAGGTTACCAGTGTTTTTGCCTTATCTTCATCTAACTCATCCTTCATGGCTACATAGACTACCTCATCGTTATTTTCATCAAAATCCTCTTCTTCAACAATGTAGCACATTTTGCCTTTGTCTTTGTAATCTCTACCATCATCTTCTCTTTTGTTCTTGTGCTTGTTGCCTTCTTTTTAGTTCCTTTTTTGTGTGCATCTTGGAAAAATATGTCCTACTTCATTGCAATTAAAACAAATGATAGATAGCTTACCTTTGAATTTACCTTTGCCTCTATGAAATCTTCTTACTAGCAATACTTCCAATTATTCCACATCTTCTTTATCTGTGCTGCTATCACTAGATGCATATTTTGTCTTTCTTTTCTTCTTCTTTGGTTTCACCTCCTCAGTGTCTTTCAATAATAGCTTGGCCTTGAAAGTAGATTTGAGATGCTTAGGTTTGTAGTTATCAAAATTGGATAACTCAAATGTAGTAAGTCTTCCCACTATACCTTCAAGAGTTAGCTTGTTTCCTGGTACACATCTTAACTCTTGGATGGCTGACACTCTAATAGGATAGATGGGGAGAAAGGTTCTTAAGAATTTTCTATTAACAGTCTCATCATCTAAATGACCACCCAAACTTGTTATTGCACTTACTACTTCTTTTATTCTAAAGGCATATTGAGCAATGTTCTCACCTTCTTTCATTCTCATGCCATCAAACTTTCCTCTGAGGCTTTCTTTTTTTTCTCTTTGGACATTCTGATCTCCTCCATAAATATCTGACAAGGCTTTCCACATCTTGAATGTAGAGTTACATCCCTTGATGTGATCAAATTCAGTGTAATTAAGGGCAGAGGCAATCTCCAACATTTCCTGATTGTGCTCCTTTTTCTTCATATCTTTTGTAGTAGGGACACTGGCTAGATCAACATGTTCCACTTCAATTAAGGTTTGTGCATGATCACCTATTGATCCAAGGTGTAGCTTCAATAAACTTTTCCATGTAGCAAAGTTATCTCTGTTGAGCTTGGGAACTTCTCTTGGACATCTTAATCTTCCTACTTTTAGTACTTTTAAACCAACTCAACAGATGGCTCTAATACCAATTGTTAGAAATGCTCTAGAATAACTAAGAGAGGGGGTGAATCAGTTATTCAAGGTCCAAATGTTCTAATAAAAAAAATTCATTGAGTATAGTGAATCTATTTAAACTAACCATGAATCCAAGCTAAACATTCTTCTTAGCAAGTTACTGATAAATCAACATGCAAGAATAAGACATGAAAGATCAACATATAACACAGTGATTTATGTGGAAACATAATTTAGGAAAACCCACCAGTAACATGCTACTCCTTTCTCACTCTTCTAAAGTGATGCCCTATGAAAGGCTTGCCCTGTTAAAGGCTACAAAACACACTGTTAAATGTGACTTGGTTAAAAGATTTCAACCACCCTGTTAGAAGTGGGCTTGGTTAAAGGACTTTAGAACATTCACTTGGAATGTCATCCTATTAAAGAATTTACAAAATGGTTGTTAAACCAACCTAAGTCCATAGAATTTTTCCCTAACTGGTACAATTGCTAGAGAGTAACAATAAGGGCTTTTGATCTGATACAACTCACAACATAACTTGTAGATTTTAGATCTCAATTCAGCTCACAAATTTCCTTTCCTTTCAATCTCTGCAACTCTGACAGCTTGTACTCCTTTCAAGCTTTGTCTCATTGAGTCTCCATGCTCATTGTGCCAATGCAATCACCTCTATGGTCACCTATTGAAGTAGTCTTTGTACTCTATTCTTCCCTCTCGATGTCTTTTCCTTGACACCACATCCACTCTTCAACCAACCACTCTTTCTTCTTGACTTTTAACTCCTTAAATAGAAGTCTAGAATACTTTTCCCACTCTTAATCTTCCCACTCTTATTTTTGGTTCGAATGGATTAGGTAAGATTCAATGAATCTACCCTTAATCTTGTTTCTTCTCGAAACATCATGTAGAATCCACCTATATTTGCCCAAAAATGGTTTAGCTAAAATTCAGTGCCACCAGCTCAACATCCTTATCTTCCATCTGGTTCACAAAATTCAAGGTAAAAAATTTTGTCGACTTAGATCTAGTGAATCTTTGACTTTCCAAATAATGTAGCAGCTTAGCACTATTGACTTTCTGATGCTCGGCACATACTATGTTACTCGACATCAACTATGTTTTACTGATGCTCGACACCTATTATGGATTCACTCAGCATCAACTAAAATATACTGATGCTCGACACCTATTACATTTCTATCTAGCTCAGCACCTAAACTTGCTCAGCTCCTTTTGTTTCACTTGGCACACACTAGATTTTGCATTTTCTCGGCACTTACTGATAATGTGCTCAGCATGAACTAGCTTGCGTGACACCCACTGATGAATTTAGTCAAGCTTTGTAGACAGCTTTGTTACAACTTATTCTTCTAGAGTTTCTAAGTGGGGCCAATCTTTGCATCTTCAAATGTATTATCAATACATCATTTTACCATTGTCTTAACTAATTCTTGTACTTCATTACAAAATCATAACTCAACGTTTCCCTTAGGTGCTTTTGTTACATCTTATTGATTAAATCCTCTTCATCAATCAACTAAGTGATAGTACTTGGATCTTATAAGCAATTGTCATTCTAGAAAATAGCAGGTTTGACATAAGTGACAAAACAATGATTGAAAACATTCTTTACCAATAATCTCCCCCTTTGCAAACAATTCTCCCTTCTTCAATAATGATCATTTCAATCAAATTCCAACACTTCATAATTTCCAAAGGGCTCACCCTTTTCCTCAATCTCTTTAATAATAAACTTAGTTATTGATGCACTTACATCATCAAAATCAATTTCATATCTAAATGGTTTAAGCCAATCTTCCCTCAGCTTAACTTCCTATACATATGTGTAATCAATATCAACAAGAAAACACACATCATTATATTACTTGTCAACTAAGGATGTAAGAACCTATAATGCCCTGCTAGGTGACCCAAAAGAAATTAACCTAAAGTTTCACTAAATTTGTCAAACTTTTTTTTTGGAAAATAATAACTAACAACAACAGATATATATATATATATATATATATATATATATATATATATATATATATATATATATATATATATATATATATATATATATATATATATATATATATATATATATATATATATATATATATATAATGGAATCAATAACATACACATAAGCACATACCATAAAACAAATTATAATTCTTAAGGGTCCCATGACATTAAATCACATTTAAGTTTTAATTAATACTAAATCCAATATATAACACACATCCATATTAAAGAATAATTGCAACTACGAATCCATTTAAAAAATATACAATTATATAAGATGTCACTTTGCAATAAATAGAATGCACAATCATCCACTATATAGGTCACAGGGTATGAAAGCCTGAAAGAATATACATCATAAATAATATACAACATCTCTTATGATCAATGAATTAAAATACAATACAATAGGTATAACCATCCATCATAGAAATACAAGATTAGATAGAAAGGAGCATCTACATAAACACATCTAGCAACGACATCCAATGGTCAGATCTCAATGGTTTAATAATATTGCACTACCACCCAACCTCGTAGGGCCTAAATGGCCCACTCCCACCATGTTGAGGAGATAAACTCAAGTCCCAAACAGGATAAAAAACTCAAAGGTCAAAACCAACATCTAGGTTCAAGGAAACACCTAAAAGCAACCTATCTCAAGGTACCAAGACACAAGTATCAACTAATCCCAGAGGCAACACAGACACATAGGAAATCTACTATGCAAGTGTGCAAGTGTCATCACATGAGCCAACTTTAAGGTTACCTTGGTAGCCACTACGGACTCTGGACCCCCTAGTGTCTCTATGTGGCATCAGTATCCTTTTGTACAAACAAGGCATACTAACAAGTTAGCTCTAAGGTTACCTTTGTAGTCTTTTAATACTATAGATGCCCTAGTAACTTTTTGTGGTACCAATATCTTATTAATTCATTTTAGACCCATTTAATGAAATTTTATCACTTATTAGATTAACCTACAATGGGTTACCCGCCAAACTCTTTAGGGAATCAACCTCTATTGCAAGCCACTTCCCATCATAACATACAAATAACCTACTCTAAGCTCAACAAAAGAAAAAAATATCAAATGGCTATAAACCACGCATCAGTTCTTAAGCAAGAAACTGGAAAGATATAGAAAACATCACTGATCCAAATCACAAATTTCACCAAAATGATCATCCTAAAAGGATTGATCAAAAATCAAGTAAACATAAACAAACCATGTCATAACATGACATCCTCAAAAAAAAATCATTTAATCACCTCAATCATATACAAGAAACTACGAAGCAATCCAAAGATAATTGATCAAAGACTCAAAGGTTATATCAGGAAAGACACATCATCCAACTCAGTTCTACACAAGAACTAGAAAGCACATCGAAACATCTGATCAAACTCATCATAACACACACATGACACATTACCATGGTCGGGTATAAAATATTTTAATCAAAACATCATCATGACATCACAGAAAAAACTCCACAATCTGATTGGTCAAAGCTAAGTCAATATGAACCAGACATCAGTAAATCACACATTGCATACAGTACATACAATTGTAACTTTTCATAATTCATTAGGTTTTGAAAACCCTAAAGTTCAATATTTACTAAAGATTATTAGATTCTCATTCCGTTTTCAAGCACAAGATTCAATGTTCAAAACTAGGGTTTTAGTTTCCATTTTCATTTTCAAACAACAAGGTTCGATATACAATTAGAGTTTTAGTTTTCATTTTCATTTTTGTTTCCAAATGTTATAGTTGATAATATTTTTGATCCCAATTGGGGTTTCAGTTTTCATTTCTCTAGTTGCTAGATTCACTATGGTTTCTGAGTTCACATGAGTCTCAACACTCAACAAATCATAAAAAGTAGTTTAAACATTGTTTCATAGTTCAATTCATTATCAAAACATAAGAGTTCACTAAACATACATATACCAATTTTCATCTTTTAAAGTATGTTAATTACTAAGGTTTCAAGTTTTCATTTTGTAAAGAAAACACAAGATTCAACCATACAAGTAGGTTATCAGTTCTCGTCTTTTCAAAGTATTATACTTTTTAAGCTTTTTTGAATAATCAAAAAATATAATCAATCTCCCAAAATAATAGAAATCATTTCCATAAAGACATTATCAGATAAAATCTAAGTTTACTTTAAAATAATTATTTCCAAATTTTCAATTATCAATTTACTTTTCAAATATGTTTTAATACTCATAAATCATTTTCATATCAAAATTAAACCATCAAGTACAATCCGAGTTTACCAAACAATCAATTTCGCAATTTACAATTATCCATTTACTTCACAAACATATTGTAATAATAAATTAATTATATTATTAAAATTCATTCAAAACCCATTAAATCATTTATGATTATAATTATCTATTAATAAAATAACTTATATTAAATTATTAATACAATATTTATAAAACTAATAATAAAATAATTATTATTAATAACTTTTAACATGTAATAATGACTAACATTTATAATATTTAAATTAACATAATAATAAAATTATTAATAAAATTTAAATAAAATAAAATTAAAATTAAAAATTAACTTTTTAATATATGTTTAAAGCCCACCGACTGGGAAGTACTATCGTGGCAACCTTGTTACCACTATAGTAGGCCTACATCAACAATACCTATGACGTCGACAGTAGGCCTGTCATGGGTGGCCTCATTGACACCAAAAAAACAAGGAGGAAGGAGGAAAGGTGGGTGGGGGGGGGGTTGGCAGCCCCTGCCCACCAAAACAGTTAATTTTTTAAATTAAAAAAAAAGTCGTTGCACAAAAAGAAGAAAGGAGGAGTTAAGGGGGTGAGGGAGTGGTGGCCCTTACCCACCCAAAACATTATAAACTATTTATTATTTATTATTTTATTTTTAAATAAAAGTGCAACCCTCCCCATTTAGATTTAATAATATAATTATGTAGTAATTTCTAATTACTGTGTAATTTTATACACACACACACACACACACAAAATTTTGCAATATAAACCTGGATCAACCAGCCAAAAACTAAAAAACAAAATTGATTTTATTTTCAAAACTCACAACCTGATTTTAACAAATCCATATACAAATCCAAATTCATCAAGCAAGGGTTTCAAAACTAAATTCATTCATAGATGTTTTCAAGAAACAAAGAGCAATAATTTCAACACAAGAGTTTCAATTTCTCAAAGCATATACAAATATTTCTAAATCAAGAAACAATAAAATCACATACAAGGGTTTTTAATTCAATTCAATACTAAAAATAGATTCGCAAACATGGAAAAGACAAAGAAATCAAGAACAGGCAACTACTACACAAACTCACAAGATCCTACCTAGATCTGATGCTAAAATAATGAACACACAAAATATGCAAGAATTTCCTTCCTGTCAAAAACCCTCTTCCTAGAAATCGGCACCCTCTAAACCAGTGTAATTGCAAAATGAGCTCTAGATCTATAATAAAGAGTTCTCCCTTAAATTTAGACCTTCAATTGTGCAATCACGCGAGAAGACTCGTTGATCTATAATTGTTATTATATTTTAACTTCATGCACAACCTTTTTGCCATTAATCAAAATATCTTTATTAACTAATTTCTTTATCTCTTTAATTAATTTATTATATTTTAATTTCATGCATAAGCTTTATGCAATTTAATTAAAATAAACTTTATTAAATTTATGTTTTCTCTCTCTAGTTAATTACGAGATGTTTTAATAATATTATTTAGATTTTATTGTTAAAAATAAAACTTCTAAATAATAATTATTAAGTTAAATAAATATAAATATGCCTATGTTGCATAAAAATGTAATCAAGGGAATGAACACTAAGCAATTAATGCATATTCCTACATGATTATGCAAACTTCAAAATATGCAAGAAAACAAAGAAATAAACATAACATGAAATCAAAAGAGTATAAACTATTCAAAATAGCACATATGCAAACTTCGTGAAATTATCAAGTGTAGATGATTTCATTTTTGTGGGATGTGGTTGCTCACAAATCTATCAGCATAACAATGACGTAGATAGTGCTTATGGAAATGAGGAGAGGGCTCTCCTTTTATAGGAAAAGAGATGCAACGGACGGCTAAGATTAAAGGTAAGATGAAGGGCTAGGATCTCTCAGGATCGATGAGGTGTCAATGAGGTGGAGGCCAAGTAGACTTCAAGTGGATTAGGGTTTTGACCATTCAAAGGGGGCAATATGCTCACACATGTGTGAACAACCTTTGACGGTGACATGTTCATGACAAGTGGAAGAGGTGTGAGAAGCATGGCTTCTCACACATGTGTGAGACAACTTGATTCTCATGCAAGAGGACAAGTGTGCAAGAGGTGTGAGAAGCATAGCTTCTCACACATGTGTGAGACACCTTGATTCTCATGAAAGAGGACAAGTGTGCAAGAGGCATGGAAGACATGAGAGATGAGGAAAGTGTGAACATCCCTCACACATGTGTGAGGATTCCTCACACATGTGTGAGCACACACTTAGGATTAAAAGGTAATTAGCTAGGTGGTTATGCAAAGCAAGCATGATTAAGGAAGTGGGTAGGTTTAGAAAAGGTGGGTTAGGTTAGACAAGTAAGGTTAGGTGAGGGTTAAAGGTAGGAGCCATGTGCTCAAATAGGATTAAATCTAATATTTAATTCCAAGGGGGATTAGGCAAGGAATTAATTAAGTAAACAAAGTACTTAATTAAAGCGAATGGGTTAGGATTTAAATAAACCTTAGTTTATTTAAATCAAGGAACGACAAGGATTTAAATAAAATTTAGTTTATTTAAATCAAGGAAAGGTGAATATAATTAAATAAATGTAAAATTTATTTAATTAAAGGTAGGGGAATTAAATAAATAATAAACATTTATTTAATTGGTCAAAAAATGGGTTTTGGACAATTTTAGGTGTCTACAATGCCTAAATTAGAACTTTAATAAAATCTTTAAATTATAATTCTTCTATTTAATTAATTTCTCAATTAATTAAATATTGAATTATCTTTATAAAACTTCCATTAAATTAAATCATTAAATTATCTTTTAAATTTGATTCAATTACAATAGAAAAACATCACAAAACCACAAGACTAAATACAAAAATCCATCATAAAGTACATAATACCAAAACAAACTCTAGGGTCAAAACCATGAATTCACATCACTTGATGAATTTGAAAAGGTGAAACTAACTCAAATACCTATCCTACTTTCTAGGAAAATTGGCTTAAGTTAAGATTTGGACTCAAGAGTTATCTCCCCACCTTTACCGTTGAGATACTGTGATAGGATACACTCATCCTAGCAATTCAGGGAAGTCGATTCTCGATACTTATAGTCTGCATAAAATCCATACATGTACATACTCATATATTCTAAACTAAATAGGCAATGGTGGAGAGTGGTACATCATGTGGATCTCGACTAGCAGGTGACTATGACTCCCTCCCTTAACCACATCAAGAACATTAATCATAAAGTAAAACATACATGTACACCATACACATGCAAGTATGGGGTAAGTATTCATAAAACTGCATATAAATCATTCATCTAACTAACATCATGAAATAATTAAAAGTTACTAAATGAACATATATATCATCATCGAAATAATCATGAAATAACTTAAATAACTAAATATCTCATCACATATATAAACTGAGTATGAAATAAATCTAATCTAATCTGGTTAATCAAGTACTGATAATTATAAACATAAACATAAACATAAAACATGCCTAAATAAATTAGACAATACAATCAGAAAAGTCAACTAGGGGTAGGCAATACATAATCCTTGTTCTTCTCCTCATTTTCTATTTAAATTCATCAAAATACCCATGTAATACATTATCAAAATTGTCTACTAAATTTGCAATAAATTCACTTATCTATCTAGTAGTAGGTTTTCCTTGCTCCCATACAATATATCCAATAGTAGGAAAATAACTTTGAACATAAAAGAAAATACACATTATCAATGATCCAAACTTACACATTCAATTCTTAGCCTTCCTAATTGATAGGAGATTCTCTACCAATTGTAACCATTGAAGCTTGACAAGATCATAATCATGGTCTTTTATCACAATCTTCCAAGCTTGATCCATTTCCATACACGACACACTATTAAGTCATCTTGACTGGTAAAATTTATGGGCAATCACTCTCACTGCAAAGTCTATCAATGGATCAATAATGTTTCAAATCAATATACCTATCTCATTCCACTCAACCTTGGTGTTTGCCTCAAGAACATCTTTACAATGGCATCTCATGGTCTTCTTCTTGTCAAATGTTAGAAACCCTAGTACATCATGAATGATCTACTTTGTGATTTTCATCAGCTCATTCTCCACCCATAACTTTGTAAGGAAACTTGCAAGAAATAATATGTAACTATTTCCACATAACCCATAATATATATGAAATAAACATGCAATTAAAATTCACATGCAAGAGAATAGACAACATACTCACAAAAATTGTGACACAAGATATACCTTGAGAAACCATCATTGAGGGAAACACCCAGCCTCCAAAAGCATTCATCACCATGTATTATTCAACAAAAACACCATTGCAATACAACCATGGAAGCCTTCAAAGCCATAGCCAATACTAATAAATCAATGTGAACAAGCATGAATCCACACATCCCATGCCATGCTTCCAACCTTCACAAATGCTCCTTTTGGCTAACCTATCGAGCCTTGTCCCGCTTGACTCTTTCCCTTTTTGCCTTCTTCTCTCACACAACAACTACCCTTGTGGCTGCTTATACAGTAGCAAGTCCCAAAAAACCACCAAGTGGTATTACATAAACCATGTGCTACCTAACCCATTGACCCCACATTTAATATTGAAAATTTAATTCTTTTCTCTAATATTAAATAATTACATCAAATATTATAAAAATGTTACAATAAAACTCATCAAGTATATCCCATGAGAATCTTTACATTTTGCATGTCCATCTAGGTGCAACATTACATGATAAAATAAAATAATACAATATAACAATATTATGCAATGTGTGCAACACCTATTATCTCAACAATCTCCCACTTGTTGTATACATTGCATAGGGTCAATTTGTAGCCACATTAATGAACAAGGGAAAAATCCCTCCTAGCACATCCACTATCATGGATCAAAGTAGATGAAGTGCTCCATCCTGGTACCTATAATAAAATCAAAGTATCCATCATCTCAAACATGAATGATCTCACCTCCTATTATGCCATCCAAATAGACAGCCACCCAACCTATCACATTAGAAGATCATAAAATCTTATACAAACTGAAATGCCAAGCACAAGAACTTGATCCAAAGGTAATCACAAGTATTTGTAGTTGTTAAAATATCCATAGCTGAAATAACACCCACAACAAGTGCCAAACCCATCTAACTGTCCATACCTCCAAAGGTATACCAAGTGAATCTCACATCATCAACATATCCAATATGTAACCTATAATCGCAAGCTTCAGGAGAAATACCTACCACATATATACCCAAAAACTCTCACTGCAAAAGATAATTTCAAATTTATAACCAATCCACTCACAACATCTCAAAGAAGTGAACCCATGTAGTCTCAAGAACATCCACAATACATAAACCAATAACCTACAAGAATAATTGTCATAAAAAATCTCCAATAGTCTCCCAAGCTCTCCACAACCAACAGAGGAAAGAGATAAATGAATAACCATGCCATCTCTCACATGACATACATGAGCACAAACCAATGATCAAAATCTCTAACAAATCTCAAATCCAATGTAAGAAAAATTGAACATTCAAGAAGATTACCAAGACCAAAGAGAAACCATGTAAATCATAACTTGTATCATGTCCTTCTACACAAACCTCTAGATGTAAACTGTGCAAGTATGATCTCCTCCATAAAATCCCAACAAGAAGCCTCAATAACACCCAAACCATACCATATAACTAATCATGGATATAAGCCTCTCACAAGAAGAGAAAACTCATAAACCATTCCTAAATCAAGGAATATGCCTAATATAAAACCATCTCCCAAACTCAACTAATATAACAACATATGAAAATGGAGATAACCAATGCTAAACCATCTCTCAAATGAACCCTCTAGAACTAACTCACATACCATAGTGCAAGATTCATATCCATAAAAGATAAGCATAAACATAATGCACCTGAGAGAAACAATGGGCTATACCTCTCAAGTAGGAAACCGTTGAGTAGAACAAGAGTGGGGAATGAAAATGCTCATCAAGATATCCAAGTCTCCAATCAAGACTCATCTAAGAACAATCTCCTTTCATTTCCATATTTAGTGAATACCCTTCGGACTTCTTGCTGAAACCATCAACTATCCCAAAAAATACTTCTCTAATCCAAGAGAAATCAACATCACCACCATCTTTAAGTATCCATGAGCACTTGTAACCAATCAATCCATGCCAACTCTATTTGCAACATAAAAATATCATGAAGTATCCATCTTATGATCAATGTACTCAATACCAAGAAACCACACTAAGATCAATGTCAAAGTTCCAACCATGGCTTCAGGAACATAAACATGACAACATGATCTAACCATCTCAACCAAAGAGATAACATGCTCCATATGAACATAGTATAACATGTCAAAAACTCTAAATGTGTATCAAGAGTATCTCATGACATAATAATGAAACCATCCTAACTCCAAGGATAACATGTCAAGTGAAAGCATAGACCACACCTTTACCAAGAACCCCATTAGTCCTCAAGATGCAACCATCTACACAGACCATGAAGAAAAAACCATCTCCACATACCATGAAGAACCATCTCCACAAACCATGAAGATAACCAAGAACCCCATGAGTCCTAAAGATCTAACCATCTTCACAAACCATGAAGATAACAAGTGCACCATGCAAATGTCAAAGATGCTTCTCTAGCAACAGGATCTAAGACAAACCTCCAACATCTGCAAACACTCAATAAATATATCAATGCCAAGAAACTCCTACTCAATCATGGTACCAAGTCACCTATGACATCATAAATCCATCTCCTACATGAATATCTTCCAGGTCTAAATCACACAACCAAAGTGTCAGTACTAAGTGAAACCAAGATCTCTAAACCAAGAAGATACAAACCAAACCAAAAACTAAACTTGCACTATCACCTCATCACTATCACAAGCTCCTACTAGACTGTGTATCCAAGCTATCCATGACATCATGATGAAAAATCCATCCTCTAACTGTGAGACTTAACCAAGGCATCAAACCATCAAAGAACTCAAAGTGCACATCGTGAGCTCCTTAAAAGAAACCAAATAACCATGATCCTCAATCAAGAATATATATCACCATAACTAAATCAGTAATCCAAACTAATAAAAATCAAAGATGTACCTTTATATCCAATCATGTCATGCCAAAATTTATGACACCATGATCACATTTATGAACTGAGCATCTGACTCTTAAAGTGTGTCCAACCTGTCAGCATAAGATAGTCAACCACAATCCTCCACCATGACTATACCTAGTAACAACTTCTCATCCCTTCTACATGAAGAAAAATTAGAAAATCTTGTGACTTAGGACATAGACAACCCAAATCCAAGCTACCAATCTAAATATGCATCAATAATGAAATATCAATGAGCAAAGATAACCCATAACCAAGCCATAGATATAACATGTAAGTATAGACCGCTTACAATACTACACAACTTGTAGACCCAACAAGTCATCATACATATCCAAATCAAACATTGATAACCATATCATCATGAGACCAATCTAAAATATGAACTGATTATACAATGACATCAAATCTTAAATCTCCAAACATACAATGTTATAAAATCATAATGCTACCATAGTCAATATAAACCATAAATTGTTCAGATTAATATATCATCAAATAAACTATGCCAAACTTGCACCAAATCTAAACCAATGTGTAGAGCTATTCAAGAGCTTTCTATTGACTACTCGAAGTCCAAAATCTGACTCTGTATGCCCAAGTTATGCCCTAATTTGTTATCAAAACAAATAACATCTAAAATTTAGGCTCTTAAAACCTTAAAAATATCAAAATCATAGAACCAAACCTACACTGTGTTGTAGTGATTTGAATTAGCTTTCCAATGCCTATAAGAAGTATGAAATCTGATATCTTGAGAGAAAGTTATGGTCATTTTACTAAGAAAATATTTTTATCATTTTTACTACAATTTTTTTTATGACAAAAATTCTGACAGGATTAAATTTGATGGCCATCATAGACTGAAACTAAAAAACTCTTTCATTTCCTCTAAAAATGGCCAAACTACGACATATTATATATCAAAATTTATGGAAACATCAACATGGATCCACTGGTGCGATATGTTTTTACCCAAGAGGTCATTTCTACAAGCACCCGCCCCCCTGAAAACGAAAAAAAAAAAAAAAAAAAAACCCTCATTTAAATGAAACATCTGAAAAACCCTTTTGCCCAACAATTTCACATGCCCAAAATTTGCCAATATCTCATCATAACAGCAAACACAAAACCCTCAGATTTGCAATAAACAACTCATATATCTTTCCCTTTCTTTTAACCTCTTATGTATTCCCATGGATTCAATTTAGGGTTACAATAATAAAACCATTGCTTTGATACCAATTGTAAGGAAACTTGCAAGAAATAAGATGTAACTGTTTCCACATAACCCATAATAAATCTGAAATAAACATGTAATTAAAATCCACATGCAAGAGAATAGACAACATACTCACAAAAATTAAGACACAAGATATACCCTAGAAAACCCTCATTGAGGGAAACACCCAGCCTCCAAAAGCATCTATCACCATGTATTATTCAACAAAGATACTATTGTAATATAACTATGGAAGCCTTCAAAGCCATAGCCACTACTAAACAATCCATGTGAACAAGCATGAATCCACACATTCCATGTCATGCTTCCAACCTTTACAAATGCTCTCTTTGGCTAACCTATCAAGCCTTGTCCCACTTGACTCTTTCCCTTTTTGCCTTCTTCTCTCACAGAACAACTACCTTTTTGGTTGCTTATATAGTAGCAAGTCCCACAAAATCACCAAGTGGTATTACATAAACCATGTGCTACCTAACTCATTGACCCCATATTTAATATTGGAAATTTAATTCTTTTCTCCAACTCATTGACCCCATATTTAATATTGGAAATTTAATTCTTTTCTCCAATATTAAATAATTACATAAAATATTATCACAATGTTACAATACAACTCATCAAGTATATCCCATGTGAATCTTTACATGTTACACATCCATCGAGGTGCAACATTACATAATAAAATAAAACAATATAATATAACAATATTATGTAATGTGTGCAACACCCATTATCTCAACAAACTCCATATTATGAATTTGAATTAGCACTGCTTTAATCCATTCAATCTTGAAATTTCTCAGTGAATCTAGGGCTTGTGTCAACCCTTTCCTCTCTACAATCTCAAACTCATCTTTCAATACTCCTTTATCACACAACTTTTGATATGCCAATCAAACTTCATAGTCTCCTACTTCACTCATTTTACACATGTAGCAGCTTCGTACATAATGTATCATGATAACCTTAGGCGGTATCAATGATAACACACCTATTGAGTCACCTTACATTGGAATTTCTTGAACAACATGGTATTTAGATGGAGGACAAGTGTCTCTCTTCATCAAGTGAACATTACTTAAATCTTCACCTTGATTCTTCATAGCTAACAATGACACATATGTCATTTTTGCATTTTTAGGGTTTGAAATTGTCTTCTTGAATAACTCAGCACGACTGATAATGAACACTCAATCACTCTTCAACAACAAGTTCTCTCACAATTACCTTTGAGGCCACTTCACAATCTTCTCATATCACTCAGGCTCTCAAAATCTAAATGCAAACTGTGTAAAATGTTTTTAAAAATTTACTATATACCTTCATTTGTTCAAATTAGGGCACTCATAAATGTTGTGTACTTTGTTAGGTGGAATCCAGCTATCTTAGTCCTCATTACAAATTATAACTCAGTTAATACCATCTAACTTGGCCAATACACTAGCTCAGTCATTGTAAGCATTATGTCCATATTGCAATGCTCAATCAATATAGATAGTATTACTGATGCTTGACACTAATAATGTAATTGATTTTCATTGCTCGATTCTTTCCATAGATCTATTCTAACGCATCTTATCTCATGAAAATGTAAACTTTGGCACACTTTGTGTTAGGAACTGATGTAGGATATGTTATATGAATATGTAGTTCCTTACATACCTTTATTAATTAGTTTTTGTTAGAGTGATCATCTTCTCCATTAGATTGGGTGATCTTAGCTTCACTTGATCCACTTCTTCTAGCTTCTACCTTCATCTTCCAAGTTTGATTCAACTCCTTTTTTTTCTGCATCCACTTTTCCTTTTCCCATAATGTGTTCATCTTTTGGTGTTGGTGCTTGGGTCCTGTAGTTTTTTCTCACATGTCCAATCTTGTGATAACTAAAGCACACTATGCTTCTATTCAACTATTTCTTGTAATTTCCTCTTAAATGTGTTCTTATGCAATTTTTTGGAATGTGACCATATTCTACACAATAATGACAACTGCACCAAGTGTTATAATCCCAATTGTGAGAATTACCTTGCCTCATCGCATACCCTTGCCTTTTAGGTGTCCAATCAAATTTTTCCTTAGATCTACATTCATGTGCTCTATGTCCATATTTATGATAGTTGTAACAATATCCTTCAAATCTAGGTGCGATAGGTTTAATTTCTAACCTTTGATCTACATTCATTGCTTGGTGACCTTGTTTCTTGCAATTAAAATAATTGCTAGTAAAATTAGGCTTAAGATTTTTCTTACCAATCTTGCTTCTATAGATGTTCTTTATGTGTCCAAGTTTTCCACAGTGATAGCATATAGGTTTTCCTTTTGATTTTGTATTTTTTTCTTTCCACTCTTGGATGATTCTCCTTCTTCAATAGATGAATGATGCTTGATATGTCCTAATCAAGATGTATCACTGGATGACCTTGGTGATCTCATCAGCTCTTCAAAATATCTTATAGCTTCACTAGGTTTGTTCATCCTTTTCAAGAGTTCCTTCTCAAATCTTAAATCATTCCTTAGTTGGTCACTTTGTGATCTCATATTTGCAATCTCCATGCCTTTTCAGTTCAGTTCTTGATTTACAAGTAGCAACTGATTCATCATGTCTAACTGATTGTTTGAAAGATTTTGCACATCAAATGACCTTTCTTCAAGTTTGATAGTCATTTTTCTTGTGGCTTCTTCAAATTTTTTATTTTGTTTAGTCATTTCACATAGCCTTACTAATTGGGTTCTTCTCCAATAGATTTTCTATAGTTGCATCACTTTCACTACAATTTCCATTATCAAACAATCATTTGGTATCAACTTCTTGATAAAGTATGTCATTCTATTGGATAGCCATCTCCTATCTCTTCTTTAAGGACTTTCTCAATTCTTCTATTATTGTTTCAAGTTGCTATAATATGAGTTGGATGTCAATCATCTGATTCTCAATAGTCTTTCCCAATTTATAAGCCTCCATCTCCAAGATCTCAACTCTCAAGTGGTTAAATTTATTTTAAGAAAAAAATGCTCTGATACCAATTATTGGAATTTTATTGGGAAGATGAGATATTGAGATGGGGGTGGTGAATCAGTATTACTAAAAAATTTAATCTTCAAAACAACTTAGATCTATTCACCAATTAATTCATCTCATATCTAGATCATAAATAATAGAACTTTAAACTTCAAATACTGAAATAAATCTAACCATGCATCACATCCATAAGCTTAAAGATAAACACAAAACAAAAAAGATTTTGTTACCTAGAAATTTGAGGATGATACCCACAAATCTTTACTACTACAGTAAAAATGTTCATCTATTAGGGCTACAAATTTTATCACTTCTAATGATTTACCCTATAAGGGGTCTTCCCTATTAAGAGCTTTAAAAGACTATTAGGTCTACCTTGATTGAAAGATCTAAGACTTACAATGAAGTAAGCACTATGTTAAGAGGTTTAGTTAGGCATGTTGGGACCACTCTATTAAGAGATTTACTCTTATTCACTTGCCAAAATAATTTAGTCCCTGATCCTTTGATCTGTATTAACAATGTTGATTATGGATCTTCTCTTTCCACTCTCTAGTTTGATCTCCTATCTAATATATCTTTAAACTTCTCTTCATTGCTTTAATCCGTCAGTATACTTTGCTACTTCATAACTTCACTTGTAGCCTCCAAAACCTAACTCCTTCACATAAGCTTTCACAACAATTTGCTTACATTATATGAAATAAGTTTTGGATCTTCCCTTATAAAGACATATGTAGAGTCTTCTAGAATAAAATCAATAGTTGAGATGTTTCCCTTTTAGCCTCTTAATCTATTCAGTTATCTTTCCTTCATAGGGATCAATGATCCATGTCAAAATGTGTAACAAACTCTACAGTCATTAAATGTTATTTACATGTCGACTCAAAATAGTTTACCTCAAATTTTTTTGCTATTTTAGACATGCTTGTTCAAATTGTGTTACTCAGCACATACTATCTATGATACTTGGTCATAATTGTTCTTCCTGCTAACACTCAGCCTAAAATAGATCAACACCTTTTGTAGGACTCGACATCAAATCGTTCTACTTTACTAGAAATTAACTAAACTCGGCTTGCATAGGAGTACTTGATGAACATGCACTTGCTCAACTCCTATAGATCTTGGCATAAAACAAGATTATTGATAAGTCTATACAAATACATAATTTGACGTATATAGAGTGACTTGGTTGTAGTGATGACCAACCACATATGCCTTATATATAATTAAGTGTTTGACACTAATAAACAACAAAACTAGAAAGATCAATACTAAACAAGAAAGGTAGCCTAAAACCTAATAGGTCATTTCATTTTAATGTTCTTACCATTGTAGTAGAAAAATCTCTTAACTAAGTGGACCTAACAAGTTTTTGAAACCATATATGGTAATATTCAATAGTAATGCTTTGTAAGTATGCCACTCTTTAGAAATTTCAAGGAGTGATAAGGTCTAGATTATTTTTGGTGAAACTCCTCTAACAAGCTCACACTAAAAATGTGTATGTAAGCATTAACAAGGTTAGCTCCTAGCACAACTGACTTAAGAAGAGTGAAATTATTTGGGTTGTTGATTCCCAGGTGGTTTACCCTTTATAGAGTTTTCATGTTAAATACTTTTGTTTAATTTTTATTGTGTTGCAATTTTATTTCATGTTAATTGTTTAAAGCTACAACTCAATATAAGCTAGATGATTACTCTAATACTCAGTATATTGAAAAAAATTAAGTAAACAAATTTGATGCAAAGATGAAATTAGTTTGAACTATGATGTTTGATATGGTTATTGAGTTATTTATCTAAAATTTCAATAAGTGTGAAGTGGTACTAAAGTGTTTTTAAAGCCTATAGGATAATTTATTATAATTGATTCACCCTCTCCTCTCAGATATCTAACAAAGAAAAGAATATAGATGTTTTAATCAGAGATTGAAGACTATTGTTGAAAGTATTAATATTATAGTTGATGAAAGGTTTAGAATTCAAGAAAGGATACTCAATTTTAATTCTAATGAAGAGACTAATTAGATAACTGACAATCAGAATGTTCAGCATGAATTATTTTATGAAACTAACATTGATTTGCAATCTAAATTATAAGGAGAAGTATAGAGAGAAGAACCTAGATATGAACCAAGAGCAAAAATCAAAATTGAGAAAGTGACACCTAACAAAAATGTGGCAAAGGATCACCCTATTGAACAGATAATTGGAAGTGTGAACAAAGAATTTATGCAAAGAAACAAGGTTGGTGAAGAATTTTGTTTAATTTCTCAACTTGAGCCAAAGAATGCAGATGAAGCTTCTAAAGATGACTAATAGAAAGAAACTATGAAAGAGGAATCAAAGAAAATTAAAAAAAGCAAGACTTGGGGATTGGTTCCTAGTAGACCTAAAGACAAGAATATTATTGGAAGTAAATGGGTATTTAGAAACAAGGTCATGAACAAGGTGGCATTGTGAGAAACAAAGCAAGACTAGTTTGTAAAGGATATTCACAACAAGAAGGAATTGATTTTTAGAAAACTTTTTCACCTGTTGCCCGATTATAGGAAATGAGAATGCTTTTAGAACATGCAACTTATTAGAATGATTAAAATAACCAAGAGGGTGGTGAATCACTTATCTTGAGGCCCAAATATACCAATTCAACTGTAAACAACTTAATCAAACTCATAAATTCACTCAGCCAATATAGAAAATCATCAGTAACTAAATTTATTCATATTAACACTTAGCTCTTTGTTTAGTATATGCAGAATAAAAGAAACATATAACAATAGATAGTATAAAACATGAAATCAACATTCACACAAGTATGACACTAGGATTTAATATGGAAACCCAATTTGGGAAAAACCACCAAATAACATGCTACCACTTTTCACTCTTCTAAAGTGAGCTCTATTAAGAGCCAACTCTGTTAAAGGTTGCAAAACACATTTCTTTTTATTAGGAAAATAGGTTTTACAGGGATCCTGAAACCCAAAGTTTTACAGCAAAAAACAACATAAAGCAGAAAAGATAGAAAAAAAGCTGCCTCAAAAGGCCAGAAACAAAAAGGCCTGAAGCCTGAGAAACAAAGGCCAGGAACAGAGCCTGGCGGGCAGACTAGTGTCCCTTCTTTTCCATTGCCTGTAGGGTTTCTGCAGTGTCACTTTCCTTCTAGTTGGCCTCTTCCTCCTAGATTGTGGGGAGGAAATGCATCTGGTCCCCCTGACTTTCCCAAATTCCAGTCTCTTTCGAAGGATCTTCCCGGCTGGTTCTGTGCTCTGTACTCTGCTCCACGTTCCCCACAAGATCGGCATTGGTCAGATAGTCCCCTAGATTAACAATGTTCTCATTCAAGGTATGGAGGGTATCCACAATCTATTTAGTCACAATCTGGTGGACAGAATCTAGCCTTTGGACCTTCTACTC